>JAOBYE010187660.1:0-17711 GCA_025403585.1 Parazoanthus swiftii
ATTAACGGGGTTCCACTGTAAGCATATACCTTGAGTGAACAGAAACAGAAACATAGTCTTAACTGTTAATACGGCCACATTTCTATGACCCGTTGGTGACTGTATTAACGGGGTTCCACTGTAACCTCAAAGTGCCTGCTTCACTGCCTCGCATCTTTTTAATGTTTCTCACGAAACTAAATAAAGAACACAAATAAAATGCTTGACTGGCTTGAAGTATTATCTTTTTCCAATCAGACCAAAATGTGGAAAATTCTCCGGCTTACATAACACTATATTACTTTACATTGCATTGCATGGGTTTGCATTGTATTACTTTACATTGCATTACACTGTACTAGATTACACTAGATTGCATTGACTACATACATTACAGTACATTACATTACATTGCTCTATACTAGACTACATTGCATCACACCAAATTACATTGCATTACGCTAGACTACATTGCATCACATCACATCACATCACATCACATTACATTGCATTACATGACATGACATGACACTACATTATGTTATACTGCATTACGTAACAGTAGAACTTTGGAACGAAAAAGTGTCTGCTTTTTGTATCTAAAACTGATGTATAATTTCGTTTTTGGTGTATATAGTTTTGATCTCTCTGAGTTCTTGGCATAATCCTGTATTTCATATCAACAATTATAAAACGACTTTACATTCTATATTTTGTAACTAGCGGCAATCTGACTCGGTTAGTGTCACTAATTTTTGGATTGTTAGTATCACACATTGTTTTCTTCTCTCAAGATTGATTTCCTTATTGTAATTGTCGATACGAATAAAGAAGTAATTGTTGTTGTTGTTGATGCTGTTGTACTATCTAGTGATGTGTCGAATGGTTTTAGAAATTTGGTTATTGAAATTTAAAACAAAATGTTGTTTTAAAAACTTTGTTTCTGACTAAAAGTGTAGTTGTTAAAAGTTTCAAACGTTTCGGCCGATAACTTTGTTCTTCTTCAGTGGAATAAAAATATAACCCGATGACTTCGATTAAAATGCAAAAAAGGAATTACAATAGCTTGGCATTGTCTCTTATCCAAAGGCAGTTATGTATGGCCGGGATTGAAATATTTATTTAGTATTTATTTAGCTTTTTCCCCGAAGGGAGAGGGACACTGCTACAGGTCGTTTCCCGCGTTTTTGTCCCCCATGGAATACCATGCTTCGAGGAACAGCCTTTTGTGGAACGCGTGTTCAATTGTGACGATCTTTGCGTTCTTGAAATCTACCATGTGGTCATGCCAGTGAGTGTGTCTTCTTTTTTGTTCCACTGAAGAGGACCAAAGTTATCGGCCAAAGCGTTTGAACTTTTAACAACTACACTTTTAGTCGGATCGAAGCTAAAAGATAACGCCCATTACGTATCTGTTCGTTAATGTTTTGAAACAAGCAATTACTTTCTGCGACTGTTTGGGTAGATAGTTCTAGCCTATTTCAATAGGAGGCGAATAAAATTGTTCGCAGAAGTCAGATAAACATCAGGCGTGCTTGTAAACTTGCAAAAAAGATTGCTTATCGCTATCGTGTTTTTCTTCGTCCACTGAGAAAAATCAAAACAAGAGTTTTCAGTCTATAGTTTGATTTCACTTTCGTAAAAAAAAAGTCAAACATCTCACTTCCCCCTCACCCAAACAAGCCTCACTATTTTTTACTCAGATCTGTTCTTTACTAGTACTGTAGTGGGAAAACTCAAACAACTATACATTATCAAGCTTGCTAATTTTGAGGTACTGAAACTTACACTGCAGTGTTTCTTACGTACTGACAGTACAATTAGAGATTAGTTACGACGTACGCGTGAAACGGCAAGAATAGAAACGACACACACTGACGCATGCTTAGACTGAAAAACATTCCCTATCTTCGGATCGAAATATGAAGTCTCGTAGGAAGTGAACCGCTATGCAGTCTATTTAGTTGCGAGGCGGTCATTTCTTCCGTTTGACGTTCACGTTGTACTTAGGGGACCTTTCACCTGAAGGTTAGTCTGTTTCGGAGAATTGGAGAAAGAATTAGAAGGGTAAAAAGCTTTAGAACGCAACAAACACTGTGTGTCACTTTTCAGATAGCATATGACATGGCGTTCGCCCATTAAAAATTAATTCCAAAAATTAATTTTAAACTTACTTAAAATCCTAACACACCCTGAAAAATTCCTTCAAGATCAACAACTTTCTACCCCCCTCTTCTCCTCCCAGTCATCTACAAATTTTTTAAAAAATATTTGTGAATGTGAATCAACTGTGGAACAATGTCGCCATCAGTCAAAATTTTTCTTCTTTAAGTTGAAGATAAGATATCGACGTAATATGACATAACTAAGCGCGAATTTCGATTTCAGGTGAAACGCCCCTTTGATCTCCCCAATAAGCAGACAGGCTACGAGAATGAAAGAAATTACATCCTGCGATGCATTTTTCGATTTATATCTTAAAGCATCATCTTAACTCTTCTCAAAACTAACACTCTCAAGTGAGTCTTGTAAATTATATTTTTTTGTTTAGAGATGAAAAAATTAGTGATTTGGCGCACCTGCCAACACCGAAGGTACAGCAACACTTTTATCAAACAAGTCATTAAATTACAATTATCTAATTTATCAAAGCGTACACTCTTCCTCAATGTAAGAAACTTCTTGTTGGAACGTCAAGGAACGGCCAAATAGAAAAAAACGTGCTAAAAACGTACTTCAGGATGAGATTAACAGATACAGCCTCCTCCGTGGGAAACTCCGCGAGGCAAAACTGGCAAATATGACAGGTGATGATGGGCAATGAGAATCAAGTGATGCCAAACGATAGCAGTGGCAATAGCAATGCATTAACTAAACATCTCAAGAGTGAAAAAGAGTTAGCATTTGCAACCTTTCAACCTCAGCTCTCCGCCCTCTTCCAAAAAAAATTTATAGGCGTTTTTATATAAAAAAAATTTTTTAAGGTGTGGACTTCGATTGACCGCGAAAATTGCAACGGTTTGACTCGGAAAATGTTAGAAATAAAAATTGCCAGACAGCTTTAATATGGGCGAGCCCTTACCACTAGGTTGTTACCGTTGGTTAATGTAGATGTCAACGAATTAATCTTTCTTCCGTTACTTTTTTTTGAAAACACTGCGTTAGATTTTCTTGTTGTCTAGAATACTTATATTAGTCGGAGAACTGTTGGCAGGTAAGCTTTCGTCATTTCTTATTTTTAATGTTTGTCTAAAAAAATTGTAGCTTTTTTTAATAAAAACAAAAAAAGCAGTTTTTCAAGGAGTCACATATATGGAAGAAAATAAGTATCGTCCAACTCTCGCCGGTTGTAGTGGAATAAAAACCCCAATCATGCACCTCTCAGTGCTAAACCGGAACTGGATGGAGAGGGGTCCCCGCGTTAGTGCCGCATTTGAATTTCGATGACCGCAAACTGTGTCACCTCAGCCAAGAATTTTTTTTATTTGCTTTACTGCTGTCAGAAAGTTCACTAAAATGGTCCACAGCCCCCACAAATGGGTAAACGTCCAGTTGTCAAATGCATAACCGAGGCAAAACCCCATCATCCACGTCTCTCTCTCCTCAGTCGCACACTCTTAGGTTCAACACTGATGGGCGCATTAATCTAATTTCTCAGCTTTAAAAGAAACTTATACATTGTCCTTGAAATAATTTGTTTTTGGTTGCATTCATCTTATTTTACCAGTTTTAAAGAAACTTTACCAATTGTTCTCGAATTGTGTTTGATTGACTTAATTCATGATACTTCCCTTTTCTTTCTCCAATGGAACTTTTCTCATAGATACGTATAACCGTACTTAAAAAAACTGCAGTACATTCTACTACAAGTCTTTTTCGAGTTGAAATGAATATTAATCTACAACAGAACTTGTCGCTTGATCTCACAAACGCTACGTTGTGCAGTGCCATATTAACGGCACCAATTAATATATCTTCACATTTTAGCCGCTTCTAATAATGAAGCCAAAATGAGATTCATTTGACTATTCATAAACCGAAAAGTTCCTCTTCTGCTTTCGTATCAGCCATCTGCATCTGTCGCTGGCGAGGTCGCGAGTTTCCCTTCACACTTGCTGTCCTTTGTCCCCCTGCTGCTGCCCGTTCAGCTAAGAAATCGTCAAATTCTGGGAAGGGAAAAAAATGAAATCACACAAAAAATGAAAAAAAAAACAAGAAACCTTTGAGCTTGAAATATCAGCTCCGAACACGCCAATTCCCATTTGATTGATATGTTCTCATATTTTCACCTTATGCCACACCAATTTTGCTTCCTGTTTCACAAACTCGCCTTTCTGATTTTGCTGATCATGAAATGCAAAAAAAAGGTTCACAATGAAATAAAAATTGAAGTAATCGTATTTTTATGCAAAGATAAGAACTTTCCAGTTTTATTGATGAAAATATTTTAAATAACATAAATAAGCGTCCCATGCCGATCCTACCAAAAGTTTTTTTTTAATTGAATACAACACTTCTCTTTGTTAATGAAAACCTTGTGACGCCTTTTCCCTAAAAGCCCGGTTCACACCAGCGACGGAAGCAGAAACGGGGCCAGAAGCGGAGACGCAAGTAACCTCCGTTCTTGTGTCTTTAAACCAGGAAAACGGAGACAGGAACACACGTGAAAGCTCGATGAAAGAAAGGATCGCTCCTACTTCTTACGCCACTTTTCCTTCCGCCTCGAAGTGTGAACCAGAATAACGAAGGCGGAAACGGAAAAACGAACCAATCAAAAAGCTATTTTCCTGTCACTCTGACAGAAAAACGTGACTTTGGGAATCGAAACGAGGCTCCCACCACTTCTGCTTTCGTTGTGTTGGTTCTCATTTGGACACAAGTCCTTTACGATTTCGTCTTCGCTTCCGTCGCCAGTGTGAAACAGGCTTAACCGAGGTTTGTTGAATTACAGAAAAAGTGACAAGAAAATATATGAACCTTTTACTAACTTTACATTGGCGGCTGGCTGGGAGAAAATATGCTCCGAACTGACCGTAGTCGCGAAGCTTTTCGCGCGTGTTTTAGCTTCCTGTGCGCGACAGACGAGCGGAAGGGTCTCGATGAAACCTGATTGACAACAAATAAAACCATATCTCTACTAGAGTAGACGTTATCTCACCTGAACTGCTCATGGTCTCTTGGGCGCTGGGGGCCGCCGCGGCTGGGGCTAGAGTATCATTCTGTGAAAACATCGAAAGATTATAAATAAGAATATTTCTAAAAATACCAAAACAATAATTCACATTGACATATAGAGAGATCTAATTCTATATATTGCTATCTTCCAATGTAAATTAACTATGCGAGTTCAAAAGAGCTCCGATTTAGTAAAGGGACCTGTTAGAAGGCCGAAACTTTGATCCCTCGTTGTAGAATTATAATTTTAACATTCAATCTACAAACTTTAATAGGTAGAAAACTGTATTTCAAAAATCAAGGTCGACCAAGCGGACATCACATAAAACACGCCGGCGATACCAAAATACAACGGACATGGTTTTCTGGAAATGCGTAAAATTCTGGAAGATCATTCAGAGCCTACCCGTTTTTGAAGTAGCAAAGCTTGACTGCACCTCCTCTAGCCCCACGGTGTTGCTCGTTATGACCAATGAAGATTATCTTGGGGGATGGGAGAAGAGGGGGGGGAGGGGGGGGTGGAGCTAAAGATGCTCATGAGAGCGGCCCTTTCTGTCCTTCTACTTGTTTCACGGCGTGACTGCGTGCATAATGTTACTATTGCTCAGCAGTGGATGTTGAAAATAAAAACTAACTTCTGCTACAAATAGCCTCAAGCGTTTTTTAAATACATGGCACGGATGTCTTAACTTTGAAGACGAATGACGCGTGAGGATATAAACATGAATACACAAATTGTATTTACACTGACCAGGGTCTGTCGATTCACAATCCGTCATACATTAAGCAACAAGAAGAAATGGGTGGCAAACGAAAGAAAAGAGAAAAACAGAAAGCTGGCTATTAGTAGACGTTGTCTGACCCATAGCCCTAAGGCTAACTTCTTTAAGACCCTAGCTAAAAAACCTAAATCCTTTTCCGAGCCAAGTTGCTCATAAGGCCGGCGCTTATCTCCGATTTCCGTAGTGTTAAGCGGAAAAGAGTCTGTGATTCCCCCTGGACAGGACACTGGTCCGTCGCAGGTTAGCCCGCAGCAGAAGCTGCTACTCATTTACACAGCTGATTCAATTGGAGCAAGTCGAGTAAAGTGTTTTGCTCAAGGACACAACACAGTGGTGAAAACTCGTTCTCAGGCTCTTTCCCTTCTCGAGAGAAAGACCCTAGTTGGGTCTGGTCACGTGGCACTCAGATTCTGGGTGGTAACAAATATAATAAACGTACATGTGCGTTTGTTTTGATGAAAGTATAATCTTTTCCGCTCTAAACTAGTCCAGATGAGTACAAAAATCAATCTTAAGGGAGTCTTCCACGTTTGTTTTATTCGTTAGTACCAAAAATGTGTGCGCCACGTGACCAGACCAAACCAGGGTCTTTCACTAGGGAGCAAAAACAGCCTGGGTACGAGGTTGTTAGCTTTCAAAGCAGCAGTTTTGAGTGGAACAAACACAAAACCGTCACTTTAACGTCACTTTAATAAACTCTGCACTAGTTCCTAAGTGCAGTAATGTTTTCTAATGTGCCTTGTAACTAATATTAGAGAGCTTTAGCAACGAGGACGGGAACATCAACAAGAACGTTACAAAACAATGAACTTAATTACAGGGTACACCAACTTAAAGCTGGAATGCAACCAGCTGGCCACCTTCCGTCGTCGTCTTTGGAAAACAGAACGCGAAAAGCTCAATTCTGGTGTTTTACAGGAACGTGAGCGTTGGAGTGTGAATCATTTCAATCCTTGTGCGGCCTCAAGAATGAAGCCTCTTATTTTTCCCATTCACACACCTTCACGTTCATGTAAAACAAAAATACGATTGAGTACTGCAAACAAGAAAAATAAAAAAAGGAAAGTTAAAAATTCGGCAGCCGTCTTCGTTGACGTTCCCGTCCTCGTTGCTAAAGTTCTCTATTATGTTATTACGACCAGTCCATACCAGATTAGTTTCGTCCAGCCACGTTTCAATGGACTCAATAGCGCTACGAGGCAAAAACAATTTCAAATTAACATTTCCCAGTGCAAACAATCCACTAAACGACGAATAACTTGAAAACCAAGACTTCTCAACGGATACTAGATTTTTAATGCGGAGCTGGTGTTTTTGATCAGCAATCTGCAACAAACAATTTTTGCTATATATAGACAAACAACAACAGCAACAAAAACAATAATAACAAAACAAACAACAACAATAATAATAATAATTATAGGCATAACAATAGCAATAAATTAAAAGATTAGTTTAGTAATATCTACCAGTAACAAACTAACAAAGTAAGAAACAAAAGTACAACTTAGAAGGATTAGTGTTAGATTTTATAAATTGTTACAGTTTGACTTTCATACAACATTAGTTATATTTAATTATAGAGACATAAACAACAAAAAATGAATGAATAAAACGAAGAAACAAATATAAATGAATGAATCAAATGAGAGAAACAATAATTACACTCCTTGTTGATTTCCTGTCTGTGCACTGGTTTGCCTGTGGTGCAAGATTAGCAAATGAATGAAGAAGCCATATAGCTGAAGATAAGTATAGTTAGGTGAACTGTAGGGTGTACAGTTGGGTGAGCGGTAGAGTGTTCAGTTGGGTGAACGGTAGGGTGTACAGTTGGGTGAATGGTAAGGTGTACAGTTGGGTGAACGGTAGGGTGTACAGTTGGGTGAATGGTAGGGTGTGTAGTTGGGTGAACAGTAGGGTGTACAGTTGGGTGAACGGTAGGGTGTACAGTTGGGTGAACGGTAGGGTGTACAGTTGGGTGAACGGTAGGGTGTGTAGTTGGGTGAACGGTAGGGTGTACAGTTGGGTGAACAGTAGGGTGTACAGTTGGGTGAATGGTAGGGTGTACAGTTGGGTGAACGGTAGGGTGTACAGTTGGGTGAACAGAAGGGTGTACAGTTGGGTGAACGGTAGGGTGTACAGTTGGGTGAACGGAAGGGTGTACAGTTGGGTGAACAGTAGGGTGTACAGTTGGGTGAACGGTAGGGTGAACAGTTGGGTGAGCGGTAGGGTGTACAGTTGGGTGAATGGTAGGGTGTACAGTTGGGTGAACAGTAGGGTGTACAGTTGGGTGAACAGTAGGGTGTACAGTTGGGTGAACGGTAGGGTGTACAGTCGGGTGAACGGTAGGGTGTACAGTTGGGTGAATGGTAGGGTGTGTAGTTGGGTGAACAGTAGGGTGTACAGTTGGGTAAACGGTAGGGTGTACAGCTGGGTGAACGGTAGGGTGTTCAGTTGGGTGAACGGCAGGGTGTTCCGTTGGGTGAACGGTAGGGTGTACAGTTGGATGAACGGTAGGGTGTTCCATTGGGTGAACGGTAGGGTGTACAGTTGGGTGAACGGTAGGGTGTACAGTTGGGTGAACGGTAGGGTGTTCAGTTGGGTGAACAGTAGGGTGTACAGTTGGGTGAACAGTAAGGTGTACAGTTGGTTGAATGGTAGGGTGTACAGTTGGGTTGTACAATAGGGCGTTTGGTAGGTCTTGTACAGTAGAGTATACAGTGAGACGTACGGTAGGGTAAATGAGATGAACTGTAGGAAATAAAGTGGGATGCGGGTAGGATGTACGGAAGGTCGAACGATAGAACGAATGGTGGGGTATACGCTTGAATGTTCCGTTGGATGTATAGCGAAATGTAAGAATGGATGTACCGTTACGGTAGGATGAATGTTTGAGTGTTCAGCAGCATGGACGGTGGGAAGTATGGTAGTATACGAGATGATGCACGGTGGGATGAACCAGAACACGCTAGTATATGTACACTTGACAAAAAGAGAAATTCTGAAAACATCAATTCAATTTAGCAAAGCAAATTTAACGAAATCTGATACAAAATTTCTATGAAACGGTATTTTCAGTTTTTTTTATTTACTAATATATGATTTGACTTGGTAATTCTTGCCTTCAAGACATGTGAAATTTCATAGATGGCAACATTTCCAAAACTCAGTATAGAATATAAAGTTATGACGAGAATATAAGAAATGACTACTCGAAGCAAGTTCTTTGTCTAATACGTCGTAAGCATTTTTTTACGGGAAGAGAAAATACCTGGTAGCTAGCATGTATTAATTAGATGGTTTTGTGGTCAACAAAGATAAATTCTGAGGAAATTATCGAGGCTTTTTTAACCTACCTTGGTGCCTGCAATGAGTCAAAGTTCAAGACCATGCAAAAAAAGAAAAACAAATGAGATAAATAAGCCAACAATGAGATGATTGGGGCAGTTGAGAAAGCAACTTCTAAAGTGACTTCTTCCTAATCAGAGAAAGTTGTTCAAAACTTTATATATTTTGGGATTTTTAATAAACGTTACTGAGAATCAGATGGTGCTAACAAGACATGAACAGAAATCACATCAGGTTCATATATCATGTCAGTGAATATTGAGGCTTTGAATGGAACCGGGACTGAAGTATTGTTTACAGGAGTTTTACAGTCCGGGATGGCAGATAGACTTCGCTCCAGAATAAACGTGAGCTAAAAGTGAGCTTATCAGCCAAACCAATTCCGTACCAGAAAAATCTTTACCTCCTTTACATGATATATACACAAGATGCAGCCAGATTTCGTTCGGAACGAACATTTCGATCTCATGTGCACGGATTTGCTAAATTTACACGACTTTAGGTTTAAGATGTTACCTCTGTTTCGTAGAAACGGGATAAGAGTACAATAAAATTTTGGTTGTTGGCGGCGAATTGAATTGAGTGGTTGCTGTGGTAGCAGCGCAAGGTGACTCCGATGTTCGAGGCCCAAGGATCGAGACTAATCATGCTCACTTTTCTCCGTTTTTTAAAGTATGAGTATCAGTTTTTAGCTATCCGTCAAAAACAAGACATAAAGGCCGTGTTACAAGAGTCAACTTGCAATGACGATTTTCCGCGCAACAATGTTGCGTTGAAAATCGCTCCCGTGTAACGTGTCACCGGGGACAATTTTCTGCGCAACACGGAGCCCGGCAACATGTTGCGAGTTTTTTAATTGGTTTCAAAAACTTGCAACACAACACGCAACATTGTTGCGTGAAAATCGCGGAAAATCGTCATTGCAAGTTGACTTGTGTAACACGGCCTTAAAGCTTTGAATTGCTAATGTTTTAGTTTTATTGCAAAACCATTCTCGAAACAGATGTAAGTGTATATACAGACTGAGCCTACACAGATATTTTTGCAATAACTTTGTTTTGAATGAATTGAGTAACACTGACCTGGTTTTCCTGTGCTGCAGGTTTAGGGAGACCATCTGCTCGGGTGCTGTTAACACTCATGGCACTTGATATGGTTCGATCAAACGGTTGTAAGTTATCGCTGTAGGATGACCCACTGATGGAGGCAACAAAAATAACAACAAACGTCGGAAGGAAATAAAGTTATAAAGCTCTGACCTGACATAGAACGATGTTCGTTTGACCGTGAAAAACCCGTTCACTAAATGTTTACTT
Source organism: Parazoanthus swiftii (assembly GCA_025403585.1). Taxonomy (NCBI): domain Eukaryota; kingdom Metazoa; phylum Cnidaria; class Anthozoa; order Zoantharia; family Parazoanthidae; genus Parazoanthus; species Parazoanthus swiftii. The sequence goes on from JAOBYE010187660.1 coordinate 10,601, forward strand.
TTTGTTTCACCTGTCAACGCCAGGAAAGATAAAAACAGCAACACTTTGGTAGTTGTTAGTCAGCTGCTCGTTTGTCCAGGTACAAAGGATTTACAAGTCTGTTAAAACGATACTTTGTTGGTTCTGAACAGAATCTAGCCTGATTTTCAGACCCTTACCTCGGCGCTTCCCGGTGGGGCGTATCACAGACGAGTCTAAACATTTTAGAGCCTAAAGCTCCGGTGTGACGTAGGTTCATGCATAAGTTTGAATAAATTTGTCACTCTTCTCGACCAATCAGAAACTCGCTCACAGGACTTTTCGGCACCTCGGGTAAAATTAGAGTATGCGCCTCTCAGCGCTGCCTTGAGTGTGATGAACTTTCATCCTCGAATTGGATTGGTGGAGCAGTGTAAACAGAGTGACGTCACACCTGCTCTAAAGTGCTCAGACTTGTCTCTCAAGCGCCCCGCCGGGAAGCGTCGAGGTGAGAGTCAGAAACTCGTGCTATACAGAATCTTGTTCGCGCGACAAATCAAAACCAATGTATTAAAACACAGCGTCAAATGAACTCATTTCAAAATCCAACAAGATTAATTTATTAGGTGATGTTTCATTAGAAGGCCCTTTCATTCACGTGATTTCAAAGGGGTCCTAAAACACGTAACTAAATTAGTCAAAAATACGATAAACATGAATATGGCCTTCAAAAACAAAAGATGGTATGCGCGTTCGCCAAGCGTTCACAAAACCAGTCAAAAATCCAGAAACTCGATGTTCGTTCGATTTACCTGTTTTCATTTCAATATCCAACGAAAATCGCTCTAACTGAAAACTGTTATGTGTCTCAAACTCTCTTAGAGGTTTACGTTTTTGTAATGGAGAAATCTCATTCGTGTTCTTTGTATGTCAACTGTGCTCACATGGCAAAACATGAACTTTTTGTCCACCATGTACGCTTCAAAAATTTGAATGAAATCCTTGTGCATTGCAAGCTATTATAGTGAGGAGGTTAGCGCTTTGCTTGCTGCAAACAGATGCATCACCTGCAAGCAGTGCGATGCAAAGCAATCCTTGAACAGTCACAAAGGTAACGGCACTTACGCCTTTCTACTTTCCTCCATGTTGCTGCTGCGAGATTGCGCAAACATGTCAAACTCGTCGTCCTGCGCAGCCGCAGGGGGTGCGGCCATCTGGGGCTGTGCTTGTGTCCTCTGAACAGATGGTGCATCAGCCACTGCAAACAAACATAGCGCCATATCAACTTAAGTAGTCAACAGGGACCAAGCAAAGAAATAGCTTAAAAACCCGCATATTGACTGTCCTTTGTCAGAAGAAAAGGAAACTTAAAGGAAAGCAGGTTGCAGTTACATTGGCAGAAGTGTTTTGATAATGAGGGGAATGAAAATAAATACACCCTCTAACAACATAGAGTTACATGTATACACACACCTGGAAACTACTGAAACCAAAATCTAGAGTACTTAAATGAATACTGTAACTTGTGGGCTTACTTAGTGGGTATGTGTCGCTGGCTCCTTAAAAAACTTACCCTTACAGAATGTAGTTGAGTTTCGATACCCTGTCCCAGGCTAGCCATCAAAATCCCTTATATCCCAGACTGTACATGTATGCAAAATCTTTACCCTGTCTCCGACTAAACGGACTAAGCTGAAAGATTTATTTACCTTGTTCCTAACCAAAAGTCTTAGTTGAAAACTATATCCTGAACACCAGCAGATGGCTGTACAGGAAACGCAGGGGAGAGTGCCTCTATTGGGGGAGGGGATGGGGCTCATACGTGGGATTTTTTTTCTGTAATTGAACTGCCTCTAATTCGGAAGAGATACGCAGAATCTAACTTTACCTGGTTGTGTGTTTTGGGTTTCCTCATCAAAACTGATCAGGGAATCGGCTGCTGGAGTTACACTGTGGCAAGAAAGGATATCGGAATGTTAAATTTGACCTTTACTCCCAGGTCTATCAGACAAAATGACGTGATTTCAGTAGCCAAAGCATTTACCTGGGTGGAGCGGCAGACGGTGGTGACGTGACAGGAGCCTGTTAGAGTTAAAAACAATGCTGATCTTATAAACCTTTCTTGTGCATACATTATCTATTATTTAACAGTACCGTAGTATTATAACAAATACCAAACCAGTTATTAGGGTTTTCTCATGCACTCTGATCCGTCAGTGCCTGAGTGAGTTAGTCATCCGGTGCTCTTCGCCGAGACTCTTCACATTAAGAACTATATAAGAAAGTAAACTATTAACTTGAAGAGAATTTTCTGCTTTCATTTTTCTTTGATAAACTATTTTCTGCAGTTTTTGTTCCGTAATGCGGTATATAAATTAACTCCTCTGTATTGACACTGTGTGAGACTCAAAAATGTTTTTTAAGTATCAAATAAAAGATTTGTGGAGAGCACCATGTAATGACCTTTTTAGGGTCATAGAGAAATTATAGTATTTTCAAGATCTTTTTATTTTTGGAAAGTCCGTGTTCTTCTGGGAACCATTCAACAAAACCTTCAGTGGTGGGTCTCACCATTTTAAGCTTGACTTTTGACTCTCAAAATATCTTAACTGCTGATAACACTTGGTTAACTCTTCAAGCAGTTTGGAGGCCAAATCATGAATCAAACGTACAACAACACTCACAGCTGGCCGAGGGGGTGAAATGGGTGTGGCAGCCAGAACAGGTCGAGGTGGCTCAGCTGGCACGTTCCCGGTGGCAGGTACGGGTGCCGCTTGTTGACTCTGAGGCTGTGAAGCTTGTCTGAACCTCTCATAACGATCATACCGAATAAACACATTGTTCAGGTCATCATTTATCCTCAACAGTTCGCCTGCAACAGTAAAACACAAATATATTAATTAGGACGTCACATAATCTAACAACAACAACAACAACAACAACAACAACAACGACAACGACATTATTTCATTAACATCCTTTGATGAATTACATTTACAGTGAAAGAAGCAAGAATTTAACTTAAATGAGGTGGCTGGGCATTTAAACAACAAAATGAGAATGCAAATGTAGTAGCATATGCATATACATCTATGACTGTATGGCAATGAGAAACCTACCAGACACATCAAAGCAGTTTTACTGAATCTTTCTAAAGACAAGATAAAAACACAAGAGAACTGCACTCTTTTGATAAAGAAATGATTTTAGTAAGTAAACTTACCAATCACTTCTTCATTGGCCACCTTTTCCAGTAATTCCAGCAGCCTAGACTGCATTGCACGGCAAGTTCTGTTCAACTCCTATGGTGTAACAGACAACATTTGTTGATTTCAAAATGATTTTTATGATTGGAAAATAAAGCAGTTCTTAACATGAACAAGCAAAGGAGAATCCTTTAAACATACAGAAGGTGTTCTTGTGTCGAGCATTCTTTGGGGTTTAGAGTAAAATGAGTCCTTCTGGATTTGAAGGGGGAGTGGGAAGAATATTCTTGAAGTTTCCATCCTTGAGAACTTAACCATCTCAGCCCAAAACACATCAACTGACATATTGCTATTTCTTCTGTCTCTGGTATAGTTTCCTTGTAACGAAGTTGGGAGAATTTTGTCCTTCACCTTTTACAAAATGCTGTGTATGATCAATTGTCCTGGACAATATGGCTTAATTATTTTGTGCGGATAATGTAAGGAGAATTTACACACAGATAAATTGGCTGGGGCTGAAAGGGTTAACCCACAGATTCACATCCTGGCAGCTGACTACTGGCACAGGCCATAATGTGGGGATAACTTAAAAGAGAAACAAACCATGATTTCAAGTACGTCTTTTACAGGAGGAGAGGGTGGGGTGGGGAATGATTTTGTAAATAGTTTTGGGTTGTCTGAAATATTTTGGCTTGTGGGGGACAGTTTTTCCTTGGGATGGGGTTGGGCCAGGCTAGGGTAGAGGATTAAGTTATAAATGTTTCTGTCTGGATTATTTCGACTTATTTGGTAATGGAATTTTTTTTTTTTTTGGGGGGGGGGGGTACTGGTGGTGAGGGGTGGGGTTGGAAAAGAGGACTTCTGAGACCAACCTGTAACAGTTCTAGATCTCCCGACTCCTCTTGCCCTGGCGTCATTTCTGTCAACATCTCAGACATGACAGTCACATTGCCCTGGACAGTATCAAGTTCTGACCGTAACTTAGCCAACTGTTCAGGGGTGGGATGAATGGGACCAGCTTGTTGTACCATTACTGGTGGCTGAGCCATCACAGGTACTGGAGCAGCTGCTGCCATTGGCTTGAAAACAGACATGACAACAAATTAATTTTTAAAATATACCTAAAGCATTAAATAAATATATATTTTAACTTCTTAGCTGCAAACATGCCAAATGAATGCGCTACAATTTCTCCCTCTAGTTTCAATGTTTGTTCATGAATCTGACCGTTCGGTTCTTTTCTACTTTGACTATGAAGTACTTAGCTCTGTATTGAAATTATGAGAAAATAGTTAAATAATAAAAAATATCTTTAGCTTTGAGTAAACCTCATATTCCTCAAAACTTGTATGAACAACTATTGCCTAACACCAGTTTAAACTTTGATTATACATCTTGAAATGAGATTGGAATAATCTAATCTATTCTAGTCCAGTCTAATTAAATCTCATCTTGTAATATAACAAGGGCAGAATCCATCACTGCAGATGTGCAGGTGTGAGTGAATAAGGCTGAACCATGGATTGAAAAGTCTCTACTGTTTCTTGTTTATTTATTTCATTTGATAGGCTGTTACAGTCTTGAATTGATTTGGCAATGAAACTATATTTATATTCACTGGTGTTTGTGCAAGTTGTAAAATTTCTTTGGGTTGAATTATCTTGTAGATCTTGTAGATGAGAGCAGAAGAGTCTAAGGTATGAGAAGGCATCTGAACTAATGACCTAACTGAGGTCTACTGGAACCACAGAAGGGCAAATGTTCAGCAAAAAAAATTACAAAAGCTAGTACGCACCTTTGTTAAAATGAAGATGTAGAAAGAATTCTTAAAAATGTTTACTGAGCACATGGAGGTATTTGTGAGTTAATTTTTTATTGTTCCAAAACACCTTAGTTAGTCACCTGTGCTGAGGCAGGTCTCTGGGCAGCAGTGGCTGGTCTTGACTCTGACTCAGGTACTGACTGATGAGAGAAACAACTGTCAATTCAAATGACTAAACAACAATAATTACCCAATATGATAAATGGTATTTGAATACCAACTTCAAAATTCTGATCAGATTAATTTAATAGTGCTTACCATCTGGGGCATAGACAGGTGTAAGTATGACCTCCCTGGCTATTTAGTACCTACTTACTCTTTAGGGGGTGTAGATAGGTGTAAGTGTATCCCCCCGGGTCAGATTAATTAGTATTATTTTACCCTCTGGGTGTAAATAGGTGCAAGTATGTCCCTCCTGGGACAGGTTAATTAGATTTGCCCTCTGGGGGGTATAGATAGGTGATGTTTGTATCTTCTTGGTAAGGTTAATTGTACTTACCCTCTGGGGGGTCTAGATAGGTGATGTTTGTACCCTCTTGGTAAGGTTAATTGTACTTACCCTCTGGGGGGTGTAGATAGGTTATGTTTGTACCCTATGGGTCAGGTAAATGTACTTACCCTCTGGGCGGTATAGATAGGTGATGCTTGTGCCCTCTTGGTCAGATTAATTGTACTTACCCTCTGGGGGGGTGTAAATAGGTTATGTTTGTACCCTCTAAGTCAGGTTAATTGTACTTACCCTCTGGGGGTGTAGATAGGTGGGGTTTGTGCCCTCTTGGTCAGGTTAATTGTGCTTACCCTCTGGGGGTGTAGATAGGTTATGTTTGTACCCTCTGGTCAGGTTAATGGTACTTACCCTCTGGGGGTGTAGATAGGTGATGTTTGTACCCTCTCGGTCAGGTAATTGTACTTACCCTCTAGGGGGGTGTAGATAGGTGATGTTTGTACCCTCTGGTCAGGTTAATTGTACTTACCCTCTGGGGGTGTAGATAGGTGATGTTTGCACCCTCTCGGTCAGGTAATTGTACTTACCCTCTGGGGGGTGTAGATAGGTGCTAGTGTGTCCAGATCCTGGGCAGGAAACTCAAAACCTGCATTTAAAACAACAAAATAAAAACAATACACCACATAAGTGTGAAACTGAAGTATAATACTGTTTTTTATATTATCCTGAATTCAAAAAGAATAACTGATAGATTTCATTCTGTTTTAAAATATTATTAAACTTGAAACTAAGATTTTCCAGAATAGTTTAAAACTGTCTGTCACGACTTCCTGGAGCTGTAAGTTATAACTTACAATAGTTAACTTTTTGGGGAAAAAATTGTTCATAACAGTTTCAATCAACAAAGCCGTAGCCTTCTCACAGGGTTTTCTTTATCAAAACAAAAACCATTTAATAATAAATATCTCAGAATAAGGCTGCTACGTTTCTCACCCTGAGCTTTGAGGGCATCATAAGTGTGCACAACTGCCACCAAGTCAGGTGACCCTCTGAACGCATCTGACCAGTTCTGGATCAGGCTGAGAATTTTGTCTTGTACAACTTGAGGTGGAGTGTTCTACAGATTTGAAAGAAAAGCTTGTAAATAAATGTAGCATATCTCCCTGGGCCGAGTTATTCAAAAGTAGGTCAGCAGGGTTTTATTTCTTATAGGAATTAAACTTGGATTTAGGGTTTCAGCTTAAGTAACCAGATTTTCTTGTAGTGTTTTAAAAATATTTTATAGACCCAACTGCAGTTGACTTGCTATATCTCAAGCCTTTGTGGAAAATCAGAAAAGGTTTGAGTTATCCAGGATTCAAATTATCAGGAGTCAACTACATATTATTAATTTTATGTATTTCTGCATATGGAATTTAACTTGCAACTGAAAGATCTAGGTAAGTGCCTCCTAATAGGTAATTTTGGGAAATGCTGGATTAATGTACAAATTTCTTTACAGGAATGTTTTCCAGGGCTGCATTGCAGTTACTATGGCTTTCACTTTGTTAGAACTGAAAATACATGAAAAATGTGGGACCCAAAAGTCACCAAAGTCGTTTTTGCAACAGTTGATCCCTTCAATTTTGCCTATATTACTCTGGGCTGAATTTAGCTTACCTTTGGACAACCAGGCCCGGG
>JAOBYE010187771.1:0-33255 GCA_025403585.1 Parazoanthus swiftii
ATTAAAAGTCAAATCACAAACCGTGACATGTCCATTATACTTAGATGAGGTGAGCGATTTTTTAGCGAGTAGGTGAGTGATTTTTCGACCTTCTTAGATCAACTTTGCGCGAGCTATGGCGAGCGAGAGCGATCGCTCACCTCAAACGGCAAGCACTGCATTGTTCTGGAATGTTGTTCTAGTTTCAAAGAGCTTAGTCATCCCAGTTTGTGTGAGGTGTTTTTAAATATTCTCAGGTTAATCGTCATTTAGACTAGGGCACTGCACAAGACCCCAAATGAAGACGAGTTTTTGCTGGTGTACTCGTTTACATTTTTCCTAACTAGCATAAATCAAGTTTCAAGAAAGCAAAAGAGTCCACAGAATGAAAGATTATGGCACAAGTAGTAGTCAACGAAAATTTAAGAAAGCTTTTCATTTTGAGTACATGTACATGTAACATGTTGTTGAAAAGTTCCAGGTTTACAAAGAATGTGGTTTTTTTTGCCGCCCTGCCACATAGGTCTCTACAAATGACAGTTTTAAACTTTTTAAGTCTTTCACATATGAAACTGAAACTTTCAGTAAAACTTTTCGACTTAATGCTAAAGAGGCAAAATGTAAACAAAATTTAGTCAAAGCACAAAGCTAACCGAGGATTTTTGCCTGTCAAACAGGTTGTCGTATAAACTCACGCACCTCTACTATAACTGGCCCGGTACCGTTCGTGTTCCTGCTCCGTGCCAGGTATGTGTGTTTACCTTCATTTGTAGATGAAGAATTAAACGTTTTTGATTCAACTCGTTGGAAGCTCTTTAGGTTACTGCCCCTCGGGGGGGGGGGGCAATTTTTAGTGTTATGCCCTTTTGCAAGGCTCGTGGAACTCCCTGAAAACCCTTGAATTTAACTTGAAATGCCCTTGTAGTTTTAGCGTTTTAGTTAAAACTTCGCGAAATTTTGCTGAGAGTGAAAACTGTATCAAAATGTTTCCGTTAATTCAAAGAAGTTGTTAATTTGCAGTGCGTGCGCCAGATTTCAAATGATCACTGGTATTTGTTATTAATAGAAAGGGAGGGTTCTGGAATTAACTGCAGAGGGTTTTGTCAATTTAATGACTCGTAAAAACTTGTGAGCCAAAGTAAACTTTCTAAAGCACGGTTTGAAAATTCCTTAAATGCTTCTTTGGTATTCCTGGAATTTCGCATTCAGAGTTCAGCAGTCCTCTCCACACTAAGTTCGGTTGCTATCGGCTTCTGGTCGTTCTGGTGACTTTTCGTTTCAGTGTTCCTCAACTAGTATTTTTCTATTTCAGTATGCCCACAAGCTGGCTTTCCAAGTTGGTCAGTGTATTCATAGGGAGCCATCGCATGAGCTGTCGGACAGGCTTTTCTTCTTATAAAGGAATCACGTTCGCACTTGGAGTTCTTCAAGAAACTTGCCCGCGGTCCACAGCGCCAATTGGAAGTTTGTACCTGAACACCTTATTTAACCGTTCGTAGAGGCCCCACACTGGAGGCGCTCTGGACAATGACGTTCAATTCAACAAAGAATCTATATAGTTTTTATAAAGTAAAAGCAGGAAATGTTATTCGTTATTTATTTGTTGTTTTATTAGTTTATCTTCAAAATAAGTAATACAGTAATACAGTTTGGTAACATGCTTTGGTATTTATTATAGTGGCGTTCTTTTGACTACCGCCTGTCCCTCTCAAATGATCGGTATCCTTAGAAAGTATGTTTATTTTCGACAACGCTCGGTTCATGCTAAAACTATTACTCGGTGAATCAAAGCATGTTATCGAGCTGGTATTCTTTGCCAAATAAAATGTAAGAAAGAAAGTCCTCAACGCTTATGAAGGTTCTGGAAAGATAGATTGTTTGTTCTGTCACGAACTGCTCTATTGACTGACAATCTATTTCAAGATACAAAACCACCCGTACGTATTGTAGCTTTGAGAAGAAAGTAAGGGCATGTCGGGTCGCATCTGATAGTTGCATTTCCTGTAGTTGAATATCATGCTGTTTACCAATGTATCAATTTTTTTCGTGCCAAATTTTAACTGCGACCCAGTTCCCCAATGAGCTCTCTGAAAAAAAAATTAACTTGTGATTGGTCGCTCCTTTGATTTAGTTTTTTTCAGAAAACGTCTGTCGTTAATTTTTAGGGCTCGCTTGTAAAAAGTTTGTTTCAGTTCGGATGGAAGTACCGGGATGTAGGTAAGTTAGTTTCTTAAGCTAGACTTCCCATGTTTGGGCAGCTTGGTATTGGGGAGCTTGTTTTCCGAGGGGTTTATGTTTGTCCATCGCAAAATCTGACGTTATTATTTCATTCATGATAATTGTCCGATTGAAACTTTTGTAAAATATATTAAGCACAACGTGGGCGCATTAAACATGCGGACGGCAACTGCTTCAGCACTCAACAGTTGTTGAAAGTCTATACTATCTTCCCTTTTCGCTTTTCCGTTATAATCGTTTATTTGTTGTGGGGGTATTTTGTGAGAAGATGTATGAATGGCAAAAACTCTACAAAACTCCAGACTTGTGCTTTCCACATCGTGTATTCCAGCGGGCGTACCTTGCCGCTTTCTCACGTGCAGTTTAAAAAGTTTCTGTACTAGTTGAGTCGGCCATTTTTCTGTCCCGGCTGTAATTGTTCTGTGCCACTTTCGTTGAAGCTGCCGTCGTGGTTGTTTAAGCTCCTTGATGTTGTGCTTCAGTCGTCCATGAAGGAAGTAACAACAGTAGTTAAACCTTATAACGTAAGATGATCTAGCAACATTCGTACATTTTCAGCCGGAGATCTACCTGCGGCTCACAATGGTTTCTGTCTGAGACGTCAAGTTTCGCCCTCAGTTAACAGACCACAACACAGGGTTTACCTTGATCTTTTCGAGAAGTGTGTGGGTTCTTTTAAGTCCCCAATAGAACGTCCGGAGACTAGACCAATGGCTTAACGACCCTGTCCACGGACTCCGGGAGTTTTGTAGTTTGACACGAAGGGTTAGTTTGTGACTTATGTAGATAACAGCACAGCAACTGGTCTATGCAGATTGTATTTTTTAGTGCTAAAAGAAAGTTAACTTTGGAAATAGCGGGCAATCATACACCCAAACGCTGACCTGGAAAAGCTGGGGCCGGGGACTAGGTACCATTGAGATTATTTTAGAACTGATTTTAACTGACCATCATAGTTTGTGTATAAAGGACTACGGCTCTACCGATGGGCAGCTAAATTGTTTTAAAACAGTTGAATGATATGTTGCGAGAGGAGCAGCTGATTAGTTCGGTTGCTTTGTGTTTGTGGGAAAACTAGGACCATTGAGGTTCTGTGGATGAATTACGTGAGATTTCGTAAAGACAAAGTAAATAAAGTTGCGTTGCTTTCAATGTTTTGCTTTATTTCATTGTCTGCACATTGTGTACTGTCAAAAAATAGTTCTCCATCCGCTAAAAGACTGGATCGTGAGATATTTTGGGCGAAATTTTCAACATTCACATGAATAGAGCGTTTTCCACTGACTGGTCTGCCCGGCGGGAATAGAACCCAGAGACACTTCTTAGTCAAGGCCGACCGTCGCATCGAGGTACGGTGATGTCAGGAAACACAAGTTTTGCTGCAGGGCTTTTGTGCTTTTCGACAAAAGCTGCCGCTGACGAAGGATCAAAATCACTGGCATTCTTGCTAGCAAGTCTGAGCTTGATCAGTAAATTGCTGATCAAAAGCCTCGGCAATCAGAACTGGGTCCCGTAGTTGCTCAGAATCGTCACCCTGTACAAAATGTCACACCGATAGAGGTCTTTTTCCCAGTGAGATCTTTCAGCAAACCACAATTTCTTGGAGTCACAACGGCTTTCTCGAAAGGATTCGTATTCACTTTTTTTGCGCGCGCCTCAGTGCTGACCAATCGAGCGGGTCGTTCGAGCGCTTAGCCTTTTTCAGTGGGTGATCGCACGATTTCATCAACTGCAGAATTTCAGGTGACAACCACTTGGGCTTTGGTTCGCTCCTAACGCACTTTTGTTTGAAGGGAACGGCGTGCGCATTGATAACTTCTTTGAGTGTAGAATGCCACCATTAGCTCGCGTCCCCTGGGGCCTCCTTTAGGTCCTTAATAAGCTTTGCGTGATCGAGATTTTTAAAGTCACCGTAAATAAAGCTTTTTATATGTGTTGCTTCCCTTTGTTAAGGGAACAATGTTCGTACAAATGCACTGCCAACTGAAATGCAAATGTTCGGACATCGTATGTTTACAATTCGTTCTGGTCTACTTGCCCAGATAATGATCCAAGCAGGTTTTACTAGCAGGTCGCGTAATTTCAGTAACAAGCTCCCTGAAATTTGACTCTTAAAGATCCTTTACGAAGCGAAGTCCAAATTTAAGTCCCCTTGTAAAGTTGTTTCCATGTTTAATAAGGACGCCCGTTCGATATTCTCGGTTTAAGAACCCACAACTGACGCCACCAGTGATCGCCCCCACATTATTGATACGTTGCACTCTTCTGCTCATAGCTGCTTTAGTTATGGGAGTTCAATTAAGCACTTCAGGTCAATATACCTGGCGTTAACCAGACGTCGAGCACGTTAGTGAGACTACGACTGACGTTATTCAGTCTGACATAAATCACCAGTGGTGAAGGCGATATATCACCCCCACAGTATTAATGCGTTGCAGTCTGCTACTCATAGAATGGAAAATATGCTTTAGTTATGGGAGTTATATTAAACATTTCAGGTCAATATGCGTGAGGTAAACCAGACGTCGAGAGCGTAAATGACGTTAATTCACCTCCCATAACTGAAGTATATTTTGTAGTATGAGTGTAAGCGGCAATCCTCGGTGACATGACGAGGTTTCATTGCTCACACTGTTGTATCGTTTGAGCACCTCTCAGGGAACCCTATGACGTCAGTGGTGAGGTTCTTGCACCGAGGTAACCCCTGATCTCAGCAAACTGGCGATCGTAACCCACTTTAGCATCAGGATATCGGTAAACACCCGACATGAGCAATGGTCTTCTGGAGCCGGAGAGTTTCTAAATCCCGTTCCTCAAGATCGGCGCGACGTTTCACAGCAAGATAGCGACCCCTCCGCCGGAGCGTGTAGTTCGATCTTCTCTGTACAAGCGAGAAAAGATCTTCGTTTGTTTTGTTTGAACTTAAGGCTCAGTGATCACAAATATGTCCAGAATTTTTCGAATCATCTTGTAACCCTCGCAGCTTGATCGTCTTTGTCATGTAGTTTATATTCCATTGAGCGAAACGCAAACCTTCGGCGAGAATTTTAAACTCGTCCAAGTTTTGAGGGCCATTAGACGGCGGACAATATCCACAAAGGATAGCGAAAACGGCGAGACGTTAATCTCCGCAACAAGAGCACGTTCCATGATGTAAGTCTAGCTTGCTTTGCCACAGCGACCGAATTAGGCCCTGTCAACAGTAACACGCATGACAATCGCTGCGTTTTCTCCTCTCGTCCATGTTAAAACGATGAAAAGGGAGGCTTTTGTTAGCAAAAACGGAGGCAATTGAAACACTTCTGAAAACGGAAACATTTGAAAATGCAGTGCATCGCTCTGACGTGGACAGTTGAAAACGGAACCTTTTGCAAATGGTTTTGCAGAAGCAATGTAGATTTCAAGGCACAATAAATACGAAGAACAATCAAACGCTAGTAAAAACAGCAGCCAAGAACATTGCAGATTTACCTTCTTTTGGTTTAGTCATTTTTCGGTTCCCGTTTATTACAATGACGCGCCTGGAATGAACCAAGGAGAAACTTTTACAGTTGAGAAGGAAAACGAAACAAAATCTAGCCGAAAACTTTTCAATATTCTCTTATGAACATCGCAATCGTTTAACATGTGAAAAACATTCAGTTACGAAGAGATAAATAATGGTAATTGAACTGAGTGGAGTGCAATTTGGTCTGAAATCATTCAAAATTAAACGAGCGCTAATAGTATATATCTGAAATCGATTAGTTCTTTCAATCTTTTCTGTTCTGCGATTGGTTGTTCAAAACAGTGCGTGATTACTGACTCAAAATCTGTTATCACTGCTGTTGGGGACCAATCAGAATGCAGGAACCATCAGTGATTTCCAAATGGATATAATTGAATACTTTATCTGTAATACAAAGTGAAGCTTGTGATTGAAAATAATGGCAAAACCTGTAGATGAGAGAGAGGCTAGGGCTTGTGGTGCTGCTGTGTTGCACAGTGTTGTGTGTGTGTGTCATTGCGGTGATATCAAACCATGCGGTGTGTGACGTTCATATTCAGTTTAAACCGACGATGTTCGGTAAAACGAATTATTTGCGAATTAAATGCTGTTTTTTGTGATGCGCTAACAGTACTGATTTATTTTATTTATTTGTGAAACTGTTCAATTTTTCCCCTTCCAACACTGTTAAATCTGGTGACAAAAACCTACAATTTTTTCTTTTGGAAGCACAAGTATTTTTTTCTTTGACTATTTTTTTTCTTTTTCATCGAATGCGAGTGATTGCAATGTTAGAGCCGGTTTTTTCTTGTGATTTGCCCCTGTTCCATTTGTCATTTAAGCGATCAACTTTATCAGAAGCTCATGTGCTTCTGACTTCATTTAATACTTCTGGTAACACGTGAAAAACTTGTATCTTTGCTATAGCTGTAGAAATAATTCTGAAACTTTTTTTTCGTACGTGATATTTCTAACTACATGTAGCCATTTTTCGCTCTTCCACGTTTTAGCCGAGGTTAAATAAGAAAAGTTACAGTTGCTCACATTTAGCGTACATATTTCACAACCAAACTTGTGTTTGTTAAATAAACTAGTTGCCATGGCGAGTATGGAGGAGTTTGTCATGAAAAGATGAAAAGAAGAAAACCTAAAAATCGCATGGAAACGCGAGTATTATCCGAAAAAATGTTTTTGACTTCCAATTGTCTTTGTCAAATTTGCATCAAATGGGGAGTGAAAGACAATGTTTACAAACTGGATCAAATCCATTTGCCTGCTCTTAGTGTCAGCTCGTGAAACAACTAAGCAAAGAAGATGATGATTTACCAGCAAAGCCCTTCCGTGGAGGATGAAGTTCTTGTGGAACTAAATATGGTGTCGTGTTCCACCATCTGCCTGGTTTTTCTGAACATTGTGCTGATTAGTGCAGCATCGCTTCGACCCGAGTTTCATCGTCACAGAGAGACACTGCTGGCCATGTTTTTAGTTGGAGATGTAATGTCGTATGTTTTGGCCAATGTGCAGATACAATCAGCACAAACCGTGTTCGATCGTTTGGAGACTTCGACGCGCGTGTGTCGCGCCAGCAATCGTTTCCATTGTTGTGTGGTTTTGGTGCTGGACACGGTTGCGATTTGTGTCAACTTGCCTGTCCCGAGAATCAACTCCGTCAAGATTGCAAGAATAACACGAAAACTGTCTTGCTTTCTGCTGTGTTTGTTCAACGCTTCTTCATGGATCACAACAATTCTGTCGATGTCCCTGATGCAGGGAATTTCCTGCTCCAATTCTTTTTCTAGTGAAACTGGCGGTGACCGTTTGTGGAATATCAGTTGGGTTTGGAGCGTTCAAGACACAACTGTGTTGCTAGCACTATTTCGTGCGATCTTCACGCTACTCGCAACTGGTTTTTATCACGGGCTCGCTCAAGTCATTGCAAACGAAGATGAAGAAGACTCGACCATTTATACTATTTAGTATCAATTTGTGCTAGTACTGGGGTCATTTTCAGCTTTGCTGTTTCAAACATGTCAGCCGGCGCCAAGTTTCCTTGGCAAAAGCAGGCCTCGAGAGGGCTTGTAAAGACCTGTAGAGAAACGATTTTAAAATAGAAACAGTCAAAATAATCACAGACTCTTCAATTATTGTGCAGATATTCATTGTCTTATTATCGAGCAAGATTGACTGAGATATGAAATGTCAGTAATGAAAATTATGGTTGTTGGGACTAATACTGTAGTTTAAGGCTGAGATGGGTGTGAAATAGTACATAGTATGTATACCAACCAAAATTATACCTGTCGTTCCGGTCACCCGACCGACGCCAAATCGCTGACCCTATAACTTTTTACCGCTTCTTTTATCAAGTTTTTGAAAACATTTTTTCTTTTCTCCCTTTAAGATTCTTTAGAATTCAATATCTGTTGTCCTTTCTTCAATATAAAGCCAGATAAAACTAAATAGTATGTGAAGAATCTTTTCATTCTTTATATACCACAACAGGAAAGAACTCACACAGCCTGTTCTTGAGTGGGTACATGCAGCAAAATGAACTTAAGCCCTTAATATCTACTTTAAAAAAATAAATAAAAAAATTAAATTAAAAGGTAAATCCGACCAACGGACCCTATTTTTTTTCAGGGTATGTGACTGGAACCAGAGATTTTGTTTTGGATGACCAAATGTTATATAGGGGAAACTTGAAACGAGCGCATAAGATCTGCCGAGTTTCATATACGTGATCTAAGGTCACCTTTTTTTAATAGCAATTCGTTACGTGTATAACTTGAATAAAGCTTAGTAAAATGAATTAGTTACAATCATTTCTTCTAGTGATTTTAATGGCTGAAGAAAGCGTGACGCGTTACATGCGCAGAAAGGATGCGCAATCCACAATGCCTAAATTGTTTTGTTGTAGAAGTCTCGATGGTAGACTGACATTGTGATCAATGTTGATTGAATTCGCGAACCTTGACGGTGATTTGCCATTTCCAGGGTTTAGGTCAACTATATTTAGGCGGCCCCCTCCATGGAAACCGAACCCTTGCCGCTGGATGTCAAGCCAGATATACAAAGAAAGTGATAAGATATAAAGTTATTATATCCTTTTATTTCAAAACGCCTATTCTTTTTGACTGAGGCTGAACGCTCTTAATGTTTTTTTAGGATCTCTGCCTCAAATGGTCTTGAAAGCGCTCTTGATGTTTTAGGGAATTATGTCTGTATATCTCTCATGACATCTTAGTAGCGCCTCTCCGTCCCACTTTCCCATTTGAGGTACTAACAATTTACATTTTCCGTGTATGTAAAAAGTAAAGGCACTTTATTTATTGAGAGTAGCACACTTACATCCATATGGTGTACTCTCCCGTGTGGCCCTCACCACAACACCGGGATTACCCTACTCTTTTCGAGAAGTGCGCGGGTTCTTTTAAGTCCTCTGAGATATCATTACAGGAGACTAGACCAACGGCTTAACGTCCCTGTCCACGGACGATGTGGAGAAAGAAGGTCACCCAAAGTTCAACCCTCGACCAGGTCGGGGATTGAACCCGGGACCTTCTGGTTGGCAGTCAGAGATCTTACCAACTGTGCTAAGCTCTCACACAATTAGTTGGCGTTACTGTAAATCGTATTTGGCGTTACTGTATGTCCTCCACAAGGCATCAAAAAGACCAATAAGTTTCAAAAATGTTGTAAGCTAACACTCTCAAATGCATATTTAAGCTAGAAACGCGCTGATAGCCCTTTTTAGTTGTTCCGATTTACAGTAACGCCAACTATATGGGTACACCTATTTGGACTTCTTCGCTTTAATTGAACCTTTTCGGCCCGCGCACTTCCCCCTACGAGCTGTGTTCTTAAACATGTTCTTAAATTTTTGTGGTTTTAAACCCAAACGTTCTTACAAAAAGTTTTCATATTTACATGCAATATTACAGACTTAAATGTATTTACAAGTATGCCGGCCGTTATTTGAATTGGGCCGACTGAGAACCTAGCAATATCTGTTAATCCATTCACCATATCACTTGTTTCCGCACATAACCTTTTTTGCAACATACGGAGAATCCTGTAAGGAGAAGATCCATGTTAATAAATTTGTTGGCAGTGAAATGGTTAAGGAAAGCTTCCCCCTTGAGCGACGTTGGAATCAAATTAGCCCAACTTGCCTCGTTCTCAAGTCAAGAAATCAAAAGAATGTATTAACCTCAACGACGCTAATTGGGCTAACTTAAATACAGAGAAAATTTTTTTAAATAGCCGCCATTTATGAATAGGGTCTTATTGATACTTCGGGAGAAATAATCAAAGCCAAACGGTTTCTGTAGCTCTCTGAACTCAGACGAACGGCCAAAAAGAGAAAAAGAGGACTTTCTTCAGTGTTACTTGCTTATAAACTATTTTTCAAATTGTGAACAATTGACGATAAGAGGGACCTTCAAGCAAAATATGTAAAATAAACTGCAAGTTTTGTTGTTGTTGATGTTATCATTATTGTTGTTGTTGTTGTTGTTGTTGTTGTTGTTGTTGCCGCTTTAGCATGCAACCCGCATACGGCAACGGCAAGTGGAAATGTACCAAGCACATCACCTCACCCCCGTCGGGGAAGTTTATTGCAACGTAAAAATCTGTTATATAAAGAACGTAAACTATCCTCGTCGTTAGTTTGGTTTTGTTTTCCCGCCTCAGACTCTTGTATGATTGACAAAAGAAAAAATAAAGGCAAGAAAGACGTTTTTCTGCAGCTGTCTCATAAGTCACTGTTTAACAGCTGCTAAAGTCCCTAATAGAACCGCGTGTCGACTCCAACAGAAGCTGTGCCGATTGTGACGAAGTTTCCAACTGGAACATCGAATAAACCTCCTGAACAGCTCTCAGTTAAACTCTTATCTAGTCAAGAGAGTAAAATTGTCTCCTTCACATTAATAAAACGAAAGAAAGCAGCGAAGGAAGTATCTAGTTATGGTAACGTAACGGTTGGCAATACAGGTCTATTAAAGCTACAACATGTCAAATATTCGTGAATGGATTAAGATCAAAGACATACGAGTTTTAAATGCCCCTGGGGCTTACACGGCACACTTTTCTTGACATTTTTACCGCCTCCACCTTGACAAGTAATGACCGAGTGGAGTCAATATAATCAGCTTGTTCCGTTATACGAGTGATAACGATCTGGGAGACTGCGAAGCAGAAGGCTGAATTGCTTATCACGTTTATGATTACAGACAGAATTTGATGATACAAAATCCTTTTGCTAACTTATTATCAACTTTACAATTTCAAAGGAAAAAAGAGGCGAAATGCGGTTTATGTGAACAGTGGACTAACAATATTCAGTCTTTGCAAAAAGTAGTTCTTGCCATTGCTTCAACGGCTTGCTTGGCGTTTTTTTTAGTGAGAACTGCTTTGGCAGTCATGCCCATAGATTTAGAAACCGGTTTGAGTGGAACTAACTGTTATTTAGAACTGAGAAAGAAAAATTATTCTATTTGAAGGAGAGTTGTTGATGCCACGGCGATATTACCCTAAACGTCCGATAGCGATTGGTCCTTCAATTGTCCCATTACAGGTTCGTAATCGGATAGTGTTCGATCGAACAGCTTGCAGACAATTCCTGAATAACAAAGAGGTTAACAGACCAATCAGATTTGAGGAAATGGGAACTTCTGTGAAAAGCTTGTTAATGACGGCAACTAACACTTCTTCAGTTGTAAGTTGCGTATCAGTGCGCCACAAATTATGGAGGCTAGAAAGGTAGGATTTTCAAATGAGTTCTAATCGGCAGTCATCTGTTAAGTCATTCTTTGTTACTGTGTAAAGAGATAGACTAACTACTTACTAACAGAATCTATGTTTGTATATACTTGGGTCAATCAGCTTGTTCCTATAAAATAAAGCACCAAAATATCTAGAATTTCAGTTACTAAAATATATTTATTTAACGACATTTAGGTTTGCATTAAACAGCTCCAAAATGCACAAATTTAGACGTTCAGTTTTAGATATCAAAACACGAAACCTATAATTGTCTCTTAAACTGAAAGCTTTTTGTATAGAGTTTTATAACGACAGCTTACAAACCGTACAATGGGATAAATACAATTTGAATTAATTACTTTTGGTACGGCTAGCTTACTCTTTTCGTTTAGCTAAACACGATAATTAACCTTTGTTTCTAAGAGAACTTGGAACAGTTTCTTCGCCAGCTCGTGGCGTAGAATGAATATATATTACGTGGAATTATATATGTTTTCCATTTTTTTGTACAAGAAAATGCTGTGACTGATTTAAAACTGGAAGTGCAGCTGCTTTCAGATCCGTTTCCAACAGACGGCTTCCTGCTGAAGTACATCGAGCCGGAAAAAAGCTAAGATCTCTTCAGAATTTCTGAGTCAACTGTTTTCGATTAACTTTGTTATATATGACCGTTCACTAACTTTAGCGATAAAAGGAATTCTGAAAATTAAGGAAACCATAAACTTGGTAATAAAATTGCCGTACATAAGGACACAAGGACAACCTAACTTTCGCCGACAAACGTTCATTACATTTTGCGAAAACTACACGGACTGAGTAATTATTACCACAAATTAAAGTTGTTTTTTCCCAGCGTTTTGTCGATAAAAAGTTTATCGTTTATTAGGGTAGTCATAATTGTTATTTGACAATTGTTTCCTACAGTGGCTCAGGTAGAATTAAACCAAACAATTTTCTTGTTTTCTTCATTCTGTATGATGTTTCTGTTAACTGTCGCCGGGGATTTCAATTATTCTTTTTAATTGGCGGAAATTTGTTTCCTATCCACCAGAATTAGAAAAAACTAGAATGAAACATGCATGTAAGTCATCAGATTTTTACGAAGTCCTACTCTTTTTACTAATTAAAATCACGTGATATATATATGCCTATCGGTAATGGAAGCCCACGGTAGGAACCGCCTCTCAAGCAAAATTTCATCGTCTCGCAAGACCTGACGAAGGATTCCGTATGATTTGTATAGAACGTTAAAATTTTAAAGCTAAGTGGAACTTTTGTGATCAACTTCTTCGGGAATTTACATCATAACTACATTTCGTTGTTTAAACAGTAACGTGTATGACACAGATTTTTAACACGTTTCTGTTTTTTTTCGTGTAAATTGTCCCCAGGATGACATACTACTAAATCCTGAAATCTGAGTTTTGAAAAACACGTTTTTCTCATATTTTAATTTTACATTTTCAGTGTCTTGGGCTTGTTAAAATGTTGCTTACTAGCTTAAGTCTGGAATGAAATTGGTGCCGCAGGAAAACAGTGTAAGGCACTGATCACCTGTAGACTGTAAGCAAAACAAATTGCTGCGAGTGATGGCGATGATAATGCTGTGAGAGCAGTGATGGCGATAATTAGGAGTGGGACATAGATGAAATAAATGTATGTAACGCAGCAATACAAGAGCGCCTAGGTTTAAGATTCTCATGTTACCCCTTCTTTCGTGGAGCTTCACTGGCCACCTGTAAGAATCACAATCGACTTCAAGATTATATTCTTTACCTTGAACGCTATCCACGCTTTAACGCCCATTATCATTGCTAATCTAAAATATTATCATAGTTGATAGAACTAACTGGTTGCGAAGCTCAACAAACTTCAAAAGGAGTGTACAAAGCTGCCTTGTCTTAGGCTGAACGAACCGTGGCAGTGAACAATGCTTTGTTCAATGCGTGAACCCAAATATTTTAACTGGTTAGTTGTTCATAAGCATTTCAATACTTTTAATATGCGTTTTATGCACGGTCAAGGCCAGCGAACAAAAGAGGTAGAGAACAAAAACATATAAGAAAGAGACTGGTCGAGTTTCATAATCAGTTCGCTCTATATGCTGTGATATTACCTAAAATAGTATCCGTCAAACCTAAATCCCATTACAACTTACGCACTGACAAATAATGACTGTGATCTTTTTTTTTGCTGCAGCTGCACCTAAAAGCAGGAAAAATCTGCCTCGTGATCACGAGCTCCGATCAAATTAAAACTTAAGAAAACTCAAAGAAGAACTAAAGACATTTCTCTTCCTTAAAACATGTTAATCGAAATAAGTAAAAGACAAAGCCTAATGACTTTCCGATTATAAAACTAAAACTAAATTTTATTTAACGTCGTTGCGCTGGGAGTGGTTGCCCACTCTCCCAAGCCAGTGGCTTATGTTTAATCGCTCGACGGCACAGATATTGGCGTAAAAGTCGATTGCGCGGAAGGAGGGAACCAGAGAACCCGGAAAAAAACCCTCGGATTTAGAAGGAGATCAACAAATCTCAGCCCATGGTTGGATCCCGGGTCCACAGGGGTGGGAGGCACGAGTGCTTCCCACTCGGCCGTCCTGACTTGTATGTGAAGTGCATTTGAATTTGCGCCTACATATAATTAGAATATTACTTCCTGATTACTAATATTAGTGAAACAAAGAACTTGAAGCCGTTTGCAAAGCAAGATATGCGATCACATATGGGGCAAAATTACCGAATGCTGATTGGCTGAGACAGAGAGCATTTTTTCTCAATCACGAGGGCACTTTTGGTAATCAAGAGGGCATGATCACTTGATCCTGATTGGTTAATTTGTTGCGGCATTAAACGGGCTTCTTGGTAGAAAAACAACGCGCGTGAATGCGATTCCCTCGATAATTTTGCCCTTTATGTGATAAACAAGTAATCGCAATGTGCCCTCGGGCAATTGAGGGTTAATTTCACGCGCATTTTTTCGCGACTTGGGCAATTTTGGAAAACTTTGAAGATGCGCGTGAAATTAATCCTTAATTGCCCGAGGACACATGCGATTACATATACTAAACTTGCTCTAGTCGGCTCTACCTCGGAGTAAGAACCCACGACTGACGTCACCAAACGTAAGACTGTTCACGAATGGTGAAGGCGATAAATCGCCCCCATGCTCAACATTGATACGCTGCACTCTTCTAATCATAGACTGGAAAACATGCTTCAGTTAAGCACTTCTGGTCAATATACCTGGCGTTAACCACACGTCGAGCACGTTAGTGAGGCTCTACCTCCGTGTAAGAACCTATGACTGACGTCACCAAGTCTGACGTTAGTCACCAGTGGTGAGGGCAATAAATCACCCCCACAATGTTAATAGTTGCAGTCTTTTACTCATAAATTGGAAAATATGCTCATTAGTTATGGGAATTAAATTAGGCATTTCAGGTCATATACCTGACGTTAACCTGACGTCGAACACGTTAATGACGTCAATACCACCTCCCATAATTGAAGTAAATTTTGTAGAGTATGAGTGTAAGTATGAACCGTATCGCCAATCCTCTGCGATAGAACGAGGCTTCATTGCTCACACTGTGACATCATTTGTGCACCTCTCAGGGAACCGTATGACATCAGTCGTGAGGTTCTTACACCGAGGTAAACCCATGATCTCGGCGGATTGTCGTCAGTTTGCTGGAATTTGGAAGCATGGTTAGTTCGACCGATCTGCTGACTGATGATAACAGTGCAAAAAGCGCTACAAACAAACAGAACTCAAAATTATCATTTCAAAACAATAAAATTTTTTGATAACCTTTATCAAAAACTTAAAAACCTGTTTACCATTGTTTGCAATTACTTTAAAAGAGATAAATTACATTGGGTTAAAAACAGAATGGGATATGTCCTTCAAAAAAAACTACTGTGAAAGCTAAAAATACGTGATTAATAATGGCGGCGGCGCAGTGGTCGAGTGGTTAGCGTGTCTGACTCGTAACCTGAAGTTCGTGAGTTCGAACCCCGGTCTGACCACTGTGTTGTGTCCTTGAGCAAAGCACTTTACTCGACTTGCTCCAGTCGACTCAGCTGTACAAATGAGTACCAGCTTGGACCTCATTAAGGAGCAGACTTTTACTGGTTCAGTGGTCCCCTTCCTTCACCCTGTGTTGGGCAAATTTTGCACTGGTTTATAGATGTTCATATGCAAAACATAATTTGCAGTCGCACAGGTCTGCGTAGAATCTCTTTTGTTGAATTACGCGATATTTATAAACAAAATAACGAAACTTTCCTCCAGAGATGATGGGCTACGTAGGCCCCAACCCCACCCCTCCTAAAATTGGTTCCCTTCTAAAACCAAAAGGTTTGTCCTTTCATTCATATAATATTGATTCTAAGCTTGGTAGTCTCGAGCGTCAGTTATTTATAAGATATAAATCTATAAGAATAGCCAACCTGCTCATCGGCAAATATCCTATAAATTGAATACCATTTTAGCCTTGTTTTACAGTCAACTGCTTCAGTTCACACACAACTTTTGAATGGAATATTTTGTGTACTTTTTAAAAACATATTAACGGTAATCGGTCGTATACGTATTTCGTCCACCAACAGCTCGTCTTTTGTTGCTACGGAAACATATTGCACTCTTGGACACTGTTCAAACTGAGCTACTCAGTCATACAGAACTATTGATAAAAGCACTTGAATCAAAACAGCTGAACGATAATTAAACTTCGCTTTTCCAATCTTCAACCATGAGTGTGACTTGAAAAGATGAACAGCTCCCCTGAAAAAAAACGCACAACGAAAAAAAATGTAAGGCAGCTGAAATGAGTTGTTTTTATATTTTTACTCTAGGACTTTTCCCTTCAGATGGCAATGCTTGTTTAAATTGTCTCAATGTTTTGAAATATTTCCAGGTCAGCTGGTGCCTTGAGGATAGCGAAAAAGAAAGAACGAAAACAGAAGGAGCAAAAGTTGAATCTCCAGGACAACAGGATGCAGAAGAACGTCTCGAAACAGCCGAGGAAGCGGTAAAAATTGTTCGCCGACTCACTTCAAGCAAAAACAAACACCAGCGACAACAGCAAATTGTCGAATTGTGTACTGAAATTGCCACCTTGTTAGACGCAAAGAAAAGGTAAGACACAGATTTGTAACCCAGGAGTTTTGGTCGATAAAAGTTTTATGTTGTTGTAAAGTTTGTTTGATCTTTCTTATTGAATTCGATCTTACTGGTTGCTTTTGGCGAAATAATACAAAATTGATTAAGTGGTTGTCTTTACAAGGATGATATTTCAGCTGTTCTTGGTTACGGATTTATGAATTGGATATTGCTTTCACATCTCTATTGAAAGAAACAGACATTTTTTTAAAATAGTTGCATTTAAGTTTTGAATTAATTTCAAGTTTTCTTTATAAGCTATCGACTCGGGGAGGAAAGAGATCAACATTGTTTCAACACAACTCCAAATAGTTTCTCGCTCATGTATTAAAGCAGTCTGAGGGACGGAAAATGTTTTCAATTACCCTTGATCATGAATTTGTAATTTGGAACGATATATGAATTAAAATATAGATAAGTAACATTTAGTGACTTACAATCATATATGATTGATTCGAAACAGTCGTTTTACCAAACTGACCCTTGCATTTTCAAACGGAAAAAAACCTTACAAAATGATGGTATTTTACAGTTTATCTTGTCGATAAGGGGCAGAGAAACAACGACCGACTGAGCGCCGATAGATCGAAATAAGCTTTTATTCGAAATTCCACAATATTCTCCCTCGTGCTTTAACCTTAAATAGAAGTTGTTCTCCTCCTAAACTTTTGAAAGTAACTTTTATAAATTGTGCGAAAGATGATCGGTATAGACTTATTGAATATTCAAGTTCGTATCGTGGAATAAATTTACAAGGCTAAATGCAATTGTAAATGCATTGCTGAAATTAGAAATAATTAATTCATCCGTGTTAAAACTCGCATTATTGGACCATTATTGTCTTGATTAGTCAGATATCGATTGCAAGCAACATGAAGAAATTGGTAACCAAAGCGACCATGTTGTTTATGTCAACGAGATTTTCGTTTACGTTTTCAACGAGCGTCTGTGTTTAAATATACTAGTTTATCCTCAAGTTCTGGTTTTGTAAAATCTCAAAGTCGATGTAAATATCTCTTTTCTTTTCAGCGCCCTTTAAAAAGGGGAACTGTTAAGAAAACAAATGATTGCGGAGCAAACACAATTCAGGAAGTGGAAAACGGCTTCCTGTCCCTTACCAAATAATTCTTTCTGCTAATGGTTATAAATTAATGGAAATAAAAGCGATGAAATAACCCGCGATTGTTTGATTCTCCCATTTTATTAAAAATAATATTGAACACTGGTGTCTTTCCCGTGACAACTGATATCAGCTTATATCAGCCAGCAGATTATGCCATTATAGTCAACAAACTTACTACTGCCACTGTTTCTATTCAGTACCACAATTAATGAGTTTTCCTAAGGGGTTTTGAGGACGTGTCTTCTCGAAATCTGCGTTAAACACATTCAGGTGAATTCTGATTGGTGGCTGAAAAGATATTTTAAAAGGTCGTGATATCTCTTAGCCTCAATACAACTTTAACAGGAGAAACAAACTGTTACTACTTAAATCTCGTACTACTGTAATATTGCAACATAATTAAGAAGGTTTCGGGGGAATGCGAAAAAACTAACAAGGAAATCATTAGACTCCGAGTGTTTTTTTTACCGTCCCTTCCGAAGTGAAACGAATTTACCCCGAGGTTGTTAAATGTAGTTTGTGAAACTGAATAATTCAGACATAAAGCTTCGAATAACTCGGCAGTTTTCAGGAACTGAACAGATGCGAAAGGAGAGATGCAAAATCCATGGTCCACCTGCTTATCGCGCACATGCGCAGAAACAACCAAGCTTTGAGTGGCGCCGACCTATATAAACTTGGCAGTTCCTTTTGCAAAAAGTGACATTGAAACAAAAGAAAATTGGCACGATCATTCGGGAGTGAATATCTAATTGGAATAAACGATTTTCTATACTTAAAATATCGGTCACTGGATGACAGGTCTTGCCGGCCATCATTTTTTACTGTTAAATCTCGAGATCATTCGTAGTTCAGGTAAAGTCAGTATTGACTACAAGTCGAGGATGAACGACGGATGGCATTGAAACAGCTTGCTTTGATATAAGTAAGTTTTGTTTTCAGTTTTTATAATAGAAAACAATAACCTGAACTGTTATTAATGAACGGGTTTAGAATTTTTATTGTAAAGCGGTACCACTGATATTTCTGGTTGAAAAGCAGTAGCCGAACTAAAGGTATACCCGACAGCAACTTCATTTGAATTCACCAGCTTTCATGCATAGTTTTTATTTTGCCCGTAAGTGGTATTGAAGATTCTTTCTAGAATAAGTTTTTAAAATCAATGGACTTGACTCAGCACTAAGAAAAACCAAAACAAAACAGAGATTTGCACGTAATACCAAACCATTCTAATTAAGTTGTGTGTTGCCAAGACGAAGACATAAGTCAGCTATTACCAGTATTTTTTAATTTCCATCTTTTAACTAACTCTATGATAAGCAGAAATTTTTTCGGATTCCAAAACCAGAAGCATTTGGTTAGTTGAGGATAAAGAAATTAATTTTGCTTCAGTTGACGCCATTGTTCAAAGCATCGACAGAATGATACTTGATATGTTGCTGATACTTATACTTTTTGGGCTACGATGGCAAAAAATACAAGCTAGTTCTGGCTGTCAGCAAATGTACTTAAGTCCCCAACATATTTTTCATTAAGAGACAAAGAATATGAAGAGTTAATGTTGAAAGTTTGTTTCGTTTGACATCTATAAGGTTCCGCGGAATTATGAAAAAGCATCTTAAATGCATTTTTCGGGTGCTTTTTATTCAATAAAATTATTCTTTCGATCTGAAGATCGCAGGGAACAGCAAACGTAACATATTTGAGGAAGATAGTCCGTAACAAAAGGTTTTTAGACAGAGAGTACTAGTGAAGTTATCTTTTTTTTCTTTTTGCTACTTTCCATTTAAAACTTACTTCTATTTGCTTAGAACAAACAAAACAAGACGCTACTCTAGAAAAAGTGAAATAGACCTTATAGAAAATAGAAACATCTGTTCTTGTGATATTTTCCGACAAAATGGACAGGTGATTTTTGTTTTGTTTGGAGACAATTAGACATTCGCCGGCAAGACAACGGTTGCCTAGTAATGAAATGTTAAACAACAATTGAAATAACAATTGCTCGGCCAATCACATCAGCACGAAATTTATGGTAGATTGTCTGAGATACAAATGCAATGATACTCGTGACAAGCTGTCCGTCTTCCTTGTGAAAAACTACCTAATAATTGCTGTTCGATCTTTATTTGCCCATGACTTCCTTCACTCTAAACCTTCAAGAGCTATCGAGTGATTGCTTTTAGTGCCATCTTAAAATGATTAAAAATATGTACAAGCGAAGTTAAACAAAAATATATAACACCAACTGAAACAGGTTTTGCTATTACTTTCATACGGTACTGATAGTCTATGGCGGAACTAGGGGTAGCTCAAAACTGATTCGATCGAATTCCTAAACCGAAGAAAAAATACTTGAAACGTGTAAATTTTTAGGCTAAAGCGAGAGCATATTTGTTTAAAAATGTAATTATCGAACACCTAAAGTATTGTCAATCCCCCCTCACTAAAATCCTGGACCTGCCCCAGAAAGTCTTTACTGAAAAGATGATATTGCTACAAAATAGAATTGGTCAAAGTAAATGCTGTTTGGTGCTGTAGTTTTAGCAACTCGACTGCAGCAGTGTTGCGTCGTTTCGCGGGAGGTAGAGATTAGGAAAAGATTATATGCGTCCTGGATAGGATCAGTTGGACTGACAAGTTGGTGAAACTCAAGCAGTTGTCTTTTACCCAGAGTATACATAAATACATACACTACAACGTATTGCAATGCAATAAAGTCAATGCAGTGCAAAAATACAATGCAATGAGTTGAGTGACCAGATTTGGATGACAGTTGTGTTTAACTCTCATGCGCGCGGACACTGAAAGTCGATGAAAATTGACAAGGATCGCTCAACGTACGTGTGCAATCTTATCAACTCTCATCGAGATTTTGAACATGTTGATGGGAGCACTCGAGCGTCGATGGGAGGGCTTAATAGTTTGCGGTCAAACAAGAGCTCTCAACAACTCAAAACAACTCTCATCGACTCTCAGACTCATTTAACCCTAGTTTTGCCGGCGAAGACGTATGATATCAATGCGTTATGAATATTTTAAAATAATAGAATGCTCTATTTTTCCTTATTTTAGATTAGAAAGTCTAGTTACTATCCAAAACGAAGAGCTCCTGACTTTACGAGAGCAGCAGTCGAAAACCCCGCCCAGCTCTTCACAACAACAAGAGTCAACACAGACAGAAACTGTACCTCAAACAGCGAGCTCGGGTTTTTCCGAACCGCCTCCAACTTCATTCACCGCGGGAGATTTTGACTCATTACGCTTGTACACGCCCACGGGGTTTTCTCCAGCTGCGACACCTTCCTCCGGACGTGGGACATGGGTGTGTGACCGGGGAACTGACCCCCTATACGCTTGGCCCGAGACTAGTGAGACAGAGCCAGAGAGCCGGTCTCACTCTTCAAGTTCCCTTCCCAGCTCCTTTTCACCTCAGGTTTCCTCGTCGTCGACTACTGAAACCGTTGAAGAGCGTTCAGAGGAAAGCAGGAGCGAGGTAGTTTCCGGGGGAAGGAGGAGGGAGTAGTCCTCGATGGATTTAGGGGGGAGGGGGTGCGGCACGCTCCTTTTTGAATTGAAACATAGATTTCCTCAAACTCATACAGTTCAATCGACAAGAGACGAAACAGACAAAAGATTTTTAATGAAAATCAAAACTCCCCGTTTAAAGGTTTAACACAAGCAAACTCAAATCACTTTAGACTTTCAGACCTTTAAAACAACAAATTGAACCTAAAAATCTGAGTTGATACCAATTATTAACAGTAGTCGGCTTTTGCCGTTTCATTTACACCCAATTCTTTCATGTTTATTGTAGGAAGACACTTACGAAGCTGATTTCGAAAGCGATAGTGGAACAAACAAGGTAGAAGAAGAAGAAGAAGACATCGAACTCGATAAACATCAAGAAAGCAAAGAAAAAAATTCTGAAGAAGAGAACGCAGCGAGGTATAAACTTACTTATTTGTTTTCTCGTTTCATTTACAATCAGATATAAAAAGACAAAACCTAGGAAGAGATAATAGAAAACTAAGGTACCTGGGTACCTATGTACAGAATTTATAAAACTAGTCACTAAAGCAGACCACATGCGCAGATCTCGAGCTTATCTTTGAATTTTCTGGATTTGTAAAAGTTTAGGATGTGCAAGTTAAGTGATGCGACATTGAAAAGCTTTTATTTTACATTGAATTGTATTGAGGAAATACAATTGCGAGATGTTTAAGACCTGATAGTGTTTTAACAGGCACAAGAAATGGTCTGTTAATTTAATTTAACTTGTTTAACTTCTTTTACCAAGCTTCAAGCTATACAAGTAAAAAGAAATAATAATATAACCGAGTACTTGGGCTTATGTGGTTCCTATAACTAACTTTTAAAGGTCTAACTCTATGGAAGATCAAAGCACAGTTCTAAGGCTCCCGTAAAATTCCACGTTGAAGCCCAGGGCTTATATAACTTCACAAGGGGTTTGGGCGGGCTTATAAACAGGCGGGGCTTGTATCCGAGTGGGCCTATAAGCGGAATAAAAAAATATTTTGGAACGACGAGATTAAGCGTATCTGAGAAACGAATTAAAGCTAACATACCGCTACATTTAGAGTAAAATTTTGATGCTTAAAC
This sequence comes from Parazoanthus swiftii, assembly GCA_025403585.1. NCBI lineage: Eukaryota > Metazoa > Cnidaria > Anthozoa > Zoantharia > Parazoanthidae > Parazoanthus > Parazoanthus swiftii. Next base: position 22,383 of record JAOBYE010187771.1, read on the forward strand.
GGAAACGAAAAAGGCTTATAAACGGGGGAAGCTTATATCCGGGTGGGCTTATATCCGGGTGGACTTATATCCGGGTGGGCTAATATCCGTAATAATGCTTTCGTTAGCAAATGGATGGGCTTATATCCGGGGGGCTTAAAACCGGGGGAAGCTTTAACGTGGGATTTCACGGTATATGAATTAACACTTGTAGACCGCCTACATTGAGGCACTTATTCTCAGACAGTTCATCCCTCACTAATATTCCTTGGACCTAGGTGAAAATTACGTTATGTAATCCTAGTTTTACCTAGCTTAAATATAGTGCATTATTATTGTTATTATTATTATTATTATTATTATTATTATCATCATCATCATCATCATTATCTAGTTTAGCTCATTCACGTAGAGCCCGGTAGTCATAATAGTTAATTTTTAGTTCATAGTTCTTTTTCAGTTTAGTTAATCTCGCTTCTCAGTTGAATCAGCAGTCTGTCTCTGACTGTATGCTGTACCTTTATACCTAAAACAGAACAGAAAACATAAAAATCGAAAGCGAGAACAAGAAACAGGACGAAAACCAAAACAAAACTGTTCGGAAGAGCTCTTCAGAAAGGTAGGTGTGGTTTCTTGGTAGATGTGCTGGTGGATAACTGGATTATTTCTCCTGGTTAGTTGGGTTAACGGGTTCTTTTGTGTATAACTTTAGGTCGTTTGATAGTTTACAAGTATACCATAAAGAACTCATGGCTAAAATTTGTGTAACTAGAACTCCAATTTGGTTGGTCATTATTTTGTACAATGTAGCAAAATATATACGAAGACAAGACGTTTTTTCCCTTTAACCTTGATTGAAACTTTATTACGTTTTGCGGCGTGACAAACTTTTCAAACAAGAGACAAGGTTTAGACATCTAAATTTTTTGACAGATCTTTGAACTGTGCGAAAAGTTCGCAAAGGAGTCGTAAAGAAAATTCAGCAAAGAAGACGAAAGAAGATAGAAGGACATCGAACAAGCCAATCTTAAGGTAGTAACTTAATCACGTGATCACGTGAAGTGTAAAGCCTTTGAAACACAGAACACGCACATATGCACGCGCTCGTTACACACACGCGCGCACGCATGCAAGGACGCGCACACTCAAACAATTGCACAGTAAAGGATGGTGGATGCTTTTATGTTCCAAGTTTGTTCTTTAAAATTTACCAAAAAGCAAAATTGTATTCTAAGAAATGTTAAAAGCCAATTACATGTCCCAGTAACTTACTGAAATAACTTTGTATGGAACACTTCATTGGTCGAACGGTAGTTCGTCTGATAATCCGTCTGTGTATAAATACGCGCAGACAGACGGATCATCCGTCCAGGAAATTCGTCTGGACGAATCATCTGTCTGGGCGTATAAATACAGGCAAAAGACGAACTATCCATGAAATCGAGACCTCCCTATATAAAGGCAGACGTTGTTTGCAGTAAGTTATAAACTCAAGATGACGGGAAAGCCCAAAACAGAACGTGTATGGACGGAAACAGAACCTTAATCTAGCTGACGAGAAAAAGTAATCATTTTAAGGTTTGCCGCAAATATAGACTTGACTGGTACCTAAGCCTTTTCGTCGCGCTTTCTCGGAAATTCGTTTAGCATATAAAACGGGATAAACAACAAAACACACTGATAGATCGTCTCATAGTTCGTCCCGCGTTTTTACGTACTGGGCTAATAAATCGTCTTTACAGATGATCTGTCGCTTGTATAAATCGAGCCATTGTTTCTCTCTAGTCCCAAGGACTGTTAAATATGTGTCTTCTTGATTTTTAGAAAAGAATCGGATCAAAAAGAGAGGTCGTTATCCAAGGGAGGCAGAACGGAGAAGACTAAAAGTTTTTCAGTAACCAAGACTGAGAGAAAGAAAAAGGCAGATAGAAAACAACTCGAAAAGCCGCCCGCAAAGGACAGGAATTATCGAACGATGTGGAAGGCAAATGATATAAAACTCTTCGAGAAGAGGTATAGCAGGCGCGTACGCAGCTTTTTTGGCGGGGGGGTGCACTTTAAGCTTGAGCGGAACTTTTTTCAGCCGATCTGTCTGGGCAGAATTTTCTTTCCTTTTTTGGACGTTTTTGAGCGGAACTTTTTTTCAGGTGGGAGGGTGCACGTGCACCCAGTGCACCCCCCCTGCGTACGCGCCTGTATAGTATATCTAACAATTAATTCTCGAAGGGAAAGACCAGTGAATGTCTCTCGCTAGACAACTGGCTACTGTGACTGACAGGAATGATTATTTACTGTAAAGCAAATATCGAATAGATAAGTAAGCGAAAACCCACTAAAATCGATGGTTTTGTCAAGAAACTGTGCAACAAAAGGAATCCAAGCGATTTCATTTGTTTTCACATATGGGGCAAAATTACTGAATGCTGATTGGCTGAGACAGAGGGCATTTTTTCTTAATCGCGAGGGCACTTTTGGTAATCCAGAGGGCATGATTACTTGACCCTGATTGGTTAAAGGTTGCCTAGCATTTATCTATCTTCTTGGTAGAAAAACAACGCGCGTGAATGCGACTACCTCGATAGTTTTGCCCTTTATGTGATAAACAAGTAATCGCAATGTGCCCTCGGGCAATTAAGGATTAATTTCACTTGCGTGAAATTAATTCTTAATTGCCCTTGGGCCCATGCGATTACATATACGAACCAAGACTTACAATGTATGTCTTAAAAATTAGTTTTTTGGTGAAATCATATCAAGCTATCTCCCGAAAAGTTAGGTTATTATAGTAACTTTGCAATCGAAGAAAATGATCGAAGGAACGAAATTGTAGAAACTGTTGACCTGCTATGTGCCAGTTTGTTTCAACTCATTGTTGTCTTTCTTGATGGCTCATAAAAGATATACATAGAACATAAAACATGTTATCAGTGTTTACCATAATCCTGCTGACCGTCTACTGCATAGTTATTAGCGGTAGCTAACTATAAGAAACTTTATTTAAGTATTCAAGTAACCAGCCCCTTGTTGTCCCCCCTGACCTAGAGTTGCCCTTGAGCCATCAAACAGCCGGACGTTTCAGGACTTTGGTCTGAATGGTTACAGTCAATTGGCAAACAGATTAATTAATGTCTGTATATCGTTTTCATTTAGGGAAAACTCGAATGGCGGATCGAGATCGTCGTCCCAACGGAGTAAGCGGAGCAGTGTCAGCCCAATTAGCACGCGGTACGGTTGTTGGTTAATCACGCTAGACTCCGTTACAGACTGTGTAATGCGTGACTGGCGTTCTTTTCATATCGGTTGGTACCCAGCGTGACAGCACAGTGCGTAACGCATCACGCTACTGACATCTGCTGTTAAAACTTAAAAGGCTTTCGTTATTGAAAACGTTATACAAAGTTATTAACAGTTAAACTAAACAAAATGACTTCTGATGGAAATTTTATGCCATATAACATTTTCAAACAACGACAATGCCTAATTTTTTGTTGTTATTAAAGTGTTTCAATGTGTGTGTGCAAGTGATTGTACATTAGTATGCGTAGGTGGACTCGAGAGCGCATATCTGAACATGTAAGTGTGTTTGTAAGTGTGGGATGTGTGAAAGTGTGTACACGCTTGCGGGTGCGCGCGCGCGTGTGTGTGTGTGCGCGCGCACGCACGTACTAGTACCAGTGTGATGTTGACTTGTGTGTTGATTAAAATGACAGAATGAAGCAAAATCAATGAAATAAGTCCAACCTTTACAGGCGAAACTTGTCAAAGGAAAATGAGACTCGCAAAAGTTCCGGTAAGAGCTACAAAGAGTCGCAGTGGAGCGAATCCTCGTCGAGTAGCGAAGATAGCGAAGACTTGGATGAGATAAGGAGAAAAGTGAGTAAAATTTCTGTTAATGTGTACTTCGCAACTGTGTCTGATAGAATTTGGTCGTTATATTGAAGTAAAGCCGATTTGAGACGATGTTACCTGAAAGTTAGGAATTTTTTCGTTGCTTTCTTACGGGTTCACTAAAAAAACTTGACTAAGTTGCATTAGAACATAACTGGCAATTTTCGCGCGCTTTTTGTATGGCGCGAGCGTGCATCTATAATTCGATAGACGCACGCCCGTGCGTCAATTAAGCCGCGTGCTCGCGTTCAACGAATAAAAACGCTTAGAACTGTTTAGGAAAATTTTGTACGTTATCAGCTTAGGTGTATTTCTTCTTATAAATACTGCTTAAAGTGGCAGAGGCAATGTCTTAAAAGAAATGGTCCATACGGCCTCGGCCTCGTGCCACTCTAACGCTTCTCTCGTGATCTCCTAACTTCCCACGTACATCCATAACTCTATACTCTCTATAGACACGCTAAGCATGGACCATTCTTAAATAACAAGTGTTCGAAATTTTATTATGCGTTCATTGATAGTCAGTAAAGCTATTGGTCAATATATAATTCAGTTACGGTAGGGCTATTTGAAATATGTCTACTTCAAAAGCGCCTGGGGCGAGGGTAATCCCGAGACCCAAAGAGTTGAGGATAGTTCCATTCACAAGCAGTTTGTTGTTTGAAAATGTCTCAACCGTGCAGCAATAGTCTCTACTGTATATATAAGGCTGTTTCGCTTTCTTTCATCTATCGACTCAGGTTTTACCGGACCTTTCCAGTGAATACTGGGACATCCACAAACTGGTAAAGTACCTCAAGGTGAGCAAAAAAGAAAAACGTTAGAATACTTTACTTTCTGTACTCGTCTTCCTCTGGTTGTAACGGTTTCGAATCGATAGTATATATATCTGCAATAACAATGAATTAATTTTAGTCACCTTTTTTATTCATTTTATCAGAAGCAAATATAATGACAATAAGGAATAAGGTGTATACTAACAATAATACCAAACTGTTATCATTATGGCTTATTTAGGACTAGAAGACAAGTTTTGAAATAACTTATATTTTTGCGTTAGCGAGGAAATTGAAAATGAGTTTTGATCAACAAGGGTTGATATGGCATGTTTTTCGCCGTAAGGTGGGGTATGAGCTCACGTTTCTAGCGTTGGCCTTTCGTAAGAACAGACTGCTCTTAGATCAAAACCTATATTTAGAATTAGAACAAATTTTATGAAAAGTTTATATTTGGTTATGAGTGTTTTTGTGAAAGTGAACAGTCTTTAACTTGTTTCCTAGATCGGTAATCCTACCGCTACAGTGATCGCTTTGTGTGCCATGCGGGATTTGAGCCTTGACAATGAGTCGAGCCAGCAGGCCATACTGGACCTCGGGGGACTGTTGGTGCTTGTTAACCTTCTGAAGACGGACGAGCGGCGATGTAAGGTCAGCGGTAGTGCTCTATTTTAACCAAATGATCTGCTGTCGCGCTCCAGGAACGCCTGACTGAAATGCGCGCAAGAGGGTCGCAAAATGGCCGCCATTTCTAATTTTCATGCGCTTGTTATTTTGTGATGGCAGCCGTTGTTTCTCTTCAACAAAAAGGTCCAAATAAAAAGCATTATCTATGAATTGAAAACAATATTTTATGCTTTTTAGATTGGATCCTTGCAAGTATTGAAAGATATATCCAATAACAAACGGATAAATATGGAGATATTTCGGCTGGGAGGTAAGTGAATTATATATCCAGTCTCCCATGCATATCGACAGATTTTATCAATAAAAGTTTTGATTGATTCTAAACGAACTGAACGAGAAATCATCAACTTTAAACGCCTTCATAAATGTAGGGGGTTAGGACATCTGAACCGAACTACGAATATGTCAAGCAAAGGCCTGCACCACTTGGAACAACTATAGCCTACTCTGAACTAAAAAGTCGTATGAAAGGCCCACATTGAATGTCTGCCATCTATCTCAATCTGGTTTAGTCAAGTCAGTCGAAAAATAAAAGCAACTTGCTTAAAGACCTCTAAAAGGGAAATCAACGGAGTTAATATTGCAAAAGTTGGCTTCCCGCAATCACGTGAATTTTAGCTAGGTAATTTAACTATTTCAAAAGTACATGGACGTAGGAGCAAATTTTAGCTGGGGCACTAATTTATTTCTGGTATTTTTGTACCAATATATGCGAAAACAAAAAAAAAAACTTAACAAAACTGCACAAGGTGAAAAAAATATGCCAAAAGCTGGGGGGGGGGGGAGCTTTAGCACCCCTAGCCTTCTAGCCCCCTGTCTGGCTCTCTCCGACATTTCTTAAGTAGCGTTTGTTATTGACTGATGATTTCCTATGTTTTAAATTAAGTATTGATGATGACGATGATGATGATGTCATTGCCGTGATTGTCGCTTTACCCCCTCCCGTTTAAGGCTAAATAACATGTCCACTAAGAAAGTAAATGAGCTGAATTTTGATTCGCTAGGACTTCACCAGCTCATCGCATGTTTAGACAGTGATTGTAGTCAGATCCAGTCCCTAGCAGCCGAGGTGCTCAGTCACGTGGTCACGTTTAAAAAGGCCTACAGCAGTGTACGGAGGAGGGGAGGTATACAAAAACTGGTAAGACTGGGTCATAGTTTGGTTTGGGTCAAGTTGTAGACAGGGACGTTATGGCGCTGGTCTGACTCTCTCGGCACTCTATCAGCAGACGTAAAAGAACCCGCACACTTGAATATAGTTTAGGTTCGACCTCAAGAGTTGTACCTTTGTAAGTTCCATCATACCGCATTATTATTTTCTTTACTGAGTTCTTAAATGTTTACACCAAATCAAAACACGTCATGCAAATCACGTGTTTGCCTTATATTTCACAGTGTTGCTCGTTCCGCTCCATATTGAACATTTTCGCTAGACTGACTTAATTTCATGATATGCGTTTATCTGTGAAATGAGCAAGTCTTCGTTTTTTTGTGAATGAATTGCCCGGGGAGCAGGGAGGGGATTGGAGATACTCGCTCGTATTTTGGGTGGGGTGTGCCGCCCAAGCAATCAAACCCTGACCTTTTCTCAGACCCGGAAAAGTAGTTTTCTACACCCTATTTCTGATCAAATTACAGAAATCGAAACCTTATTTCACTGGACCAGACGAAATGCGTCCAACTACAAACAGGTCAATAAAACACTCTGTCTGCAACACGGCCCATGTTCTGCTTATCTTTTATTCTGAAATCTGTGACGGCGGACGACAGAAATCTCGGAGCAAATTAAGAAAAACTACGCGAAAACCATACAGTTTTAGTGCAGACTGCTCAAGCAAAATTTCTACCCTTTTTAGACCGAATCGGCCCGAAAACCGGCATGCCCATAAGGGCGGAACTTACTCTTACAATCAAGTGAAGGGAGTACCAACTCCGGAAACAGCGTCTTGTTCGCGTCAAAAAAATTAATTAAAAATACCGTTATTAGATTAAGCCTCTTGCAATGTGCCAAGTAGTTTAACAGTTTAAATGGAGCTTTTTCCATCGTGTTTGACTTTTATTCTCCATTATGTTTTATCTCATTATGTACTTTCAAACAAAATATCTTTGATACTAAAATCGTAAGACCATCGACAAGAATGTGAATGGCCGTAATTTAGGTGCAAATCCTGACGCCCTCCAAACCGAGAGCGAGAAAAGCCTGGCAGAGGAAAACCGAGGACCCCGCGCTGTGTCGGAACGCTTGTACGGCGCTCTGGAGTTGTAGCCGATCGCTTAAGAACGTTCAAGTCATACGCGACGCGGGCGCGGTACCTGTACTGCGCACGCTATTGGACAACGTAAGTGATGACGTCATACTGGCTACTGTCGGGATCGTACAAGAGTGTGCGAGTGACGTAAGTGTTTTGCTTATATGTTATTATTGTCGCACTGTTCAAGGATTTCGCTTTTAAAAAGTGATTTGCCTCGCGTGCCCGTCTATGGCGGGCTTAAAATCACGTCAGCTCAGTTCGCGACCGTTTAATGCGGGAAACTCTGGGGCAGGAAATATTATTCTACTCAGGGGCGGATCCAAAAATTTCCGAAGGGAGGACCCAAACCATGCAGTTCTGGAAATGGAGGGAGCCCAAAATGGCATCTGTGCTCCAAAACAAAGTTTTTCAGTGTTTTTTACGCTTAAAAAATGTTTCCAAAATGGCCAACGAAAGGAGGCCCTGCTGCTCTTCCTCTGTTTTTACGAGAATTCCAGAACTTAGCTTTTAATCCTTTCATTTTCACCAAATTTGTCAACATCTATATTACAGTTTCGGTATAAACTAAGTCGATTAGTTTTGAGAATGAGGGAATTGATTATCCAAGCCCTCTAGGATGAAATGCAAAATTCTCCCAACTTATTAGTGGTAACAAAAATTGCGCAACTCGTCATTTGAGACTTTAGGAGCGCAAGGGTTCAAAGAGTTACTTTGTTACCAGGGTAGAAGAACATGAAATTTTTTTGCATGTTTCTGTTAAAGTGTCTGCGATAGCATACCGTGGTTTAAACGCCATATAAATCTGTCCGTTTTCTGTCTTAGAGCTACGTGCATACGTGCCTTTTCTTGTGTTGTGTAAACCCAGCTTTTAGTTTCTGTTTAATTTCCGGCGTATTTGACGAACTACAGTCGTTGTAGAGTATGATAGCCACTACAGATAGATACTTTCTGTTTTCGACAGTCCGCATTCAGGGACGATATTCGCAAGGAGCGAATGGTAGAGATTATCGTTAAGTACCTCAAGTCTGGAAATGCAGAACTCCAAACGCTATGTGCCAAGGCCATCGAAAAGGTTGGTAAGAAATCAATACACATAAATGAAGACACTATGGGCTAAGGCCTTAGAGAATGTCGGTTTGAAATTAGTACATGTACATGGAAATGAAGACACCGTGTGTCAAGGCCATAGAAAAGGTTAGTTAGAAATCAATACCGAAGTGTGAGGACAAACACGAGGAATACAGAACTGAGTGAAAAGCGTAATGGCTGCAAAACAAAATTGTATTATGAACCCCCAAAAACCATATCATTGTTTTAGAATTTAACCAGTTCAATTTAATTGACATATCGGCCGGTATTCGTGTTGGAATAGCATTGCTTTTTGCCGGCGATTAAAAGGCGAGGATACAACAAGGTATCTCTTATTTTCGAGCACCGAAGCCGCTAGCCTGCGTTGCAGCCGGTTTGTTTGTCTTCAAAGGGTGGTTAAACCAACGGTTTAGACTGTCTGCGGCGCAGGCTAAAGCCGCGTGCTTCTACAAGTATTTCGCGTATGCCCTCGCGAGAATGTTTAAAAATGTAGCGCAGAGCGGAGAGTGGTCTGCGGGAATGAAAAAAATGCTCCTCTGAGTTTAAGGCGGAATTCTACGTTTCGAGGCTTAAAGCAGCCGGCCACATTTCAATAGTAGCAGTTGTCCACATATATGCAAAGACCTCTGTCCAAGTTCTAAAGTTCTGGCTGATTTTCGGAAAAGGGTTTGAACAGGGCGTGCAAGCTGACGTAACACGTTAGGATTTCGCAATCGCAGCAACCAAGAAAGTATTTTTACAAACATACCCAACTCTTCCTCCTCCCAACCCTCCTCCCTTGACCCCTAAATCTCAGTTATTTCTCTTTCGCTCTATTTTATTTAAAGAAAGCATCATTATAAAACTAAGCTCCACCATGCATTGTTTTACTGATGAACTGGTTTCCCCGTAATGCGTTGATCTGTTGCTAGAATCTAAAGAAATTATAAAAGAAGTTTGATGTTTTAACCGAGAGGAAACGACACCAAGACAGCTTTCAAGGAGAAAACGTGTCTAAGTTTTTGTAGGCATTTGTTTCCTATCGATTAATCTTGCTCGGCAGCTGGTTTGCTTGTTCCGTACATGAAGTGTAAATGTAAAATCCTGGATTTTTGTGGATGTCCGTTGAGATAGAAGAATTAGTGTACTCATTTTGCCTCGACACATTTTCTTGTTATACGTAACAGTGCGCAGAGGACGAGAAGACGAGGGACCTGGTGCGGCGGGAGGGAGGCCTGGAGGCGTTGGTTGCCCTACTGTCGCCCAGCTCCTCCTCCAACAAAGAGCTATTAGCGGCCGCTGTGGGCGCCCTGTGGAAGTGTTCTATCAACCAGGAAAATGTGCACAAGTAAGAGGACAATACTTGGAAACACTGAGAGATGAGGGCGGGGGGAGGGAGGGACGGGAGTGTGTATGTGTACAAGTAAAATGAAAACACTAGGAGACACTGAGGGATGAGCGGGGAAGGGGTGGAGAATTGGAGGAAAAGGAGGGGACATATGCAATGCTCTATTTACCAGGATGATGTCCACAAGCTAGTGAGAATACAACACTTGGAGACACTGAGAGATGAGAGAGGAGGATGGGGAATGTTCCAGTGCTCTATTAGTCAGGATAGTGTCCACAAATAAAAAGCTAACGCCGATACTTTGGCGCCACTGAAAGAAGAAAGGGGACGGGTGGGGAAGTGGAGGGAGACGAAGGGGAGTATGGAAGGGTCTAACCAGTGACGCAGTTTTTAATACAAATATGAAACTGAAAGAAATGCATTTGCTTTCTCTGTGCTTAGTGTTTACGCAGCGGTGAGCCGTTTTATTAAACCTATTGCTTGGTTTACAGGTTGGAGGAATTAGGGGCGCTAACTTTGATCATCCAGTTACTCAAGGCCAACCAGCCACATGCGGTGAGTACAGTCACAAATGTTTCATTTCCGTGATGACTAAAACTAACTCGAACACTCAGCCAAACTACCCAAATAATTGCATAACATACCTCATGGCTGCAAGTCTATAAATGTTCTAATGTATTGCAAAAACATGTGTGCAGCTTCGTTTTGGCTCAGACAGGTATCTTTTTCATAGGAACTGGATGGCAAAAAATAATAGTAATTAAATAGATGATGTATAATAAAAAAATTAAAACTTATAAAGCATCGTATTATCAGTTGAACATTGCTAACTCTGCAGGGCCAAAGCAAGCCTTGGAAACCTGGGGGAGAGGGGG
>JAOBYE010187772.1:0-17707 GCA_025403585.1 Parazoanthus swiftii
AACTAATGTTGTACTGTTAGTTAGTCCAAGCCCAAGCTCATCTGGGGTTTGTACGGTTACGTCTAACTAATGTTGTACTGTTAGTTAGTCCAAGCCCAAGCTCATCTGGGGTTTGTACGGTTACGTCTAACTAATGTTGTACTGTTAGTTAGTCCAAGCCCAAGCTCATCTGGGGTTTGTACGGTCACGTCTAACTAATGTTGTACTGTTAGTTAGTCCAAGCCCAAGCTCATCTGGGGTTTGTACGGTTACGTCCAACTAATGTTATACTGTTAATTAGTCCAAGCCTAAGCTCATCTGGGGTTTGTACGGTTACGTCCAACTTATGTTGTACTGTTAGTTAGTCCAAGCTCAAGCTCATCTGGGGTTTGTACGGTTACGTCCAACTAATGTTATACTGTTAGTTAGTCCAAGCTCAAGCTCATCTGGGGTTTGTACGGTTACGTCCAACTAATGTTGTACTGTTAGTTAGTCCAAGCCCAAGCTCATCTGGGGAAGTACTCTTGAAATGTTCACACGATACTGTAGGAAGACCGTCTAACATCAAATTTTTCACATCTGTGAATCCAACTTCCGACTTTGTGTATTTTGAAGAAGCTTTGTTGTTCTTTCTAATACATGATCAAAACCAACATGAGCTGGTGAAAAACTGTTGAAGATACCGCGGATAACTGTATCCTCTTAATTGTCATCGTAGAGGTATAGTGGGGTGGTATCGTTTTTACCAATTGATTGTATCAAAAAAGACGACGGTTGTACATTTTACCCCAATAACTTGCCAACCTAACACAGCCAGTGGCCACCGAGAAAGCCATATACTTTTGCGGTATTCGTCCCTGTATAGTAACAACGCTGTGTGTACTTGGTTTGAAGTTTGTGTAACTTTTCTGTGCGTTCTTGCGAGCATTTATAGGATGTTCGTGTGCTAAGAATTATGGGTAAAATGCACCACACGCCATCTTTTTTGTACGGTCAATTGGGGGTCACTCGTTATTTGGTAGATTAGTTGTCTATCAACGCTTTCAGAACCAGGGTAATCCCACGTAGCTGTTTGTTCGATACTAGCAACCCTTTATGGTAACAGGTGCAACAGAGGTGTCCTTAGTCAGCATTCACTAACACGTAGAGCAACATAGTACTGCAACATCCATAGATTATCTTTCTAGTTCGAGACCGCTCAGCGCCGATCGCTGATTGGCTGTGCACTAACTACCCTTTACCCAATGTGCGCACGTTTCCAGTGAAGACTGCACGATGCGTTGAAAGTAAAGAAATTCTATTTAATGAGGGGAACACATGACAGTAATTAACTGATAACTTGTGGCCCTTTGGAGCGTACTTTACACTCCTTCCTCTGTCAGTGCTCCGTTTTGCGTGTGTTTAAATCTAAAGCTACACGGATCAGCAGAAATTCGAAACAGACGTTGTAGTCACTGAGAATCGAACCGGGGACCTCCAGCTCCAATGCCGCGCACTAACCAACTGAACTACGCCTGCTTCCGCGTTCGTTGTGTCCGACAGCTGAACGAGGCATCCATTCAGTTGCAGCCTGTTGTAGAGAAGCAACCGATGTCAGGATTCCTTTTCCAACTCTTCCTTGGATTGGGGAGAGCAATGCTCTCTCTAAACAGAGCTGCTCTGAAATCTGGAATGCTGCCGAAATGGCACATTGCTCCAATGATCCAATTACGACTCTTATTACTATCCCAAACCTATCACTTCACCGATCCCCAGTCACCGTAGGGCTTCTACCAATCCCTGTAAAAATATTGATGATTTTGAAGTCTTCGCACAGTGGCTGCCTCAGCCTCTTCTCCTGGTGGCACATATAACACAACGACCGGAGAAGAGTCGGACAAAATGAATAACAGTCATTAGGTGCGCAGTCCACATAAGGCTCTGATTCTCCACCAAGTGCTGCGTCCTTTTGCTGAAGTCTTCTATTTTTTTGTTCTGGCCATTATCTATCTATTTGATCGTCTGCCCAGCATCAAGCATACTCGTACAGCAGAAATCAAACTTCTCATCACTTTGCAAAAGCATTAACCATAGTTAATAGAGAGAAATGGTGATGAAACTCAGCCAGTCTATTCTCTCGGTTATATTTTTGTTCTCTATCTTCTTTTGTAACGGTTCGTTCAACCTAAGACAAATCAGCTTTGTACATTCCTTTTGAGGTTTGGTGGGCTTCACAACCAGTTAGTTCTGTCAACTATGCAATAAACAAAGAGGAGGTTGCAAGAGCAATCAACAATTTTCAACAGAACAAAGCTCCAGAAGTGTAAGAGTAAAGTACGGAGGTAAGACACTACAGGACCTATACTTGTTAGTGTAGGATTATGAATGATTTTCCGTTCCATGCATACTGGTTGGTAGTCAGTAACTGAAGGACATTAGTGCCAGTATCTACCAAGGGATCGTTATGTTTGATGAACAGATGGTGAGAAAACATCTACAGCAACTGCAGAACACCTTCCCACTTTCGTTACCTAAGCTTACTGCTCACAAGTTATTACAAAGCAACAGAGTCCGGTTGTTCGAAGACTGGGTAACTTTATCGGATAAAGATAAGATTTACCGCGTTCTTAATTTTTATTGGACAACGTGCAAACTTATCCGCTATATCAGGATAAACCACCGGATAAAGTTATCCAACTTTTGAACGTTCCATAGTAACAAGTGGCAGGGTATTGTGTTGCAAGCCAAACCTCCAGTTGTATGGTGAAAGTCAGGTCTTTCTTTATGCACTTTTATCACCGAGTGTTGAACTGTCATGACGATGCCCCAACCACCAAACTAACAGACAACAAAACTGTGGTTTTGAGAAAAATAGTTGTTTGGGACAGAGTACGGGAAGACCTTCAACCACCACATGTTAGCTCGTGGCTTTGCATCGGCTGTGCATGCGGAAAATCGTTCAGATAACATGGGAAGGAGCTGCGTAAGGTCTGGAGGTGTATCCGGAACTTGCTGTCTCTCAGTGGAGAATATCGTCAAAAGTCAAGAAGCGAAAACTGCGACGGTTTGGTCACGTCTTGAAAATGTACGATTCAAGGATCCCCAAGCAGATATTCTATGAAGAAACGCTGAAACCCAAATTGTGATACAAGGACTGTTTGAGAGAACATAGAAGAGCTGTTGCATTGACCAAGGGACACGAGAAACAGTTTGAAGAGGAAAGATCTGAGCGAGTCCACCAGGACCGAACGAGTAGGAAAATCCTGAAAAAATCCTGAAAAAGCAGTCATAACTGCCTTCAAGTGCGTCATGTTTCGCAAGCAGTGTACTACTACTACTGCGACTAATTTCGCATCGCATGGCCACGTAAGCAGCCTTCAACCACCACTTGCTCAGAAACAACAACCATTTAAATTGGAATGTTCCAAAGAACGTGAGCTTGACGTTACTTCCATCACTTGCATTTCTCAGAATCGACAACTTTGTCTCGAACTGACTGGGGACAAAAAACTAATAATCAGATACACCAGCACTTCATCTGGCTGAAAGTTTATCTCTTTTAGAAAGAGCTCATAAATTCTCAGTTAACCAATGGTTCTTAATAACTTTCGAGGTTCTTAAAGCTCTGCAAACTTTACCTGCTGTGGGCGACTCGACCATGTGAATAGATCAGGCTCAGTTACACCGTAAAAGGATAACTCACGGGAAAACACATTACACAATAAATATGCGATGATGTTTACTCCAGTTTGAGAACAACCACTACAGCTCGTATTTGTAAATACAGTTTAAACCTGCACGAATGAGGGGCTTGCTTGAATTTTCCGTTCACAGGATGACTTACGTATCGGAGGATTACGGCAATGAATGTGTTCGACGTTAGGAATCCTTGATTTTTATGTGGTCTGCTTGGGATCCCTGTGCTTTCACAAGCGTATCTCAGTAGAGACGAGATCCATATTTGCCCCCACCCACAATGAATTGATTACGTTGTTTGGGAAAATGGTTATCTCTGGTGAATTAAAGCAACAGATATTTGTAACTCAAATAAAGTTTTAGTGAAACTTATAGGTCACAGAGCTTGGGGCTAGAACTAGAAATGATGCATTTTTAAAAAACAGATTAAATCATTTGGGGGCCCTAAAATCACTAGGGGACCCTTAACAATCAATTGTAAAGAATCCCTTCCACTCTACATTAATTCAAGGCCCTGAAATAAACCGAAATGTTACCGTTAACACACTAAAAATCTCAAATCGATTTGAAATCTAAAAATTACGAGATCTACAGAGCTCATGGGAATTTAAAAACTGATCAGATACAGAAAGATGGGTAGTCTTGTTCATCTCTTGGATCTATAACCACCCTCGTAAAAGGTAAGTAGTTCAGTATCATGAGCGAGTGCATGGTTTACCACTGTCGGTAGATGACAGTAGCTTAGTATCGCATGTGTGGTGCATGGGAATTACACCCTCGATAGATGACAGTTGCTTAGTAGCACATGATTGTGCGGCGCATGAAAAGAATTACTACCCTCGATAGATGGCAGTAACTCAGTGTCACGTGTGTTGTGCATGAGAAAAATTACCAACGTCATTAGATGACAGTAGCTTAGTATCACATGTGCGGTGCACTGGAATTACCACCCTCGGCAGATGACGGTAGCTTAGTATCACATGTTCGGTGCACTGGAATTACCACCCTCGGCAGATGACAGTAGCTTAGTATCACATGTGCGGTGCACTGGAATTACCACCCTCGGTAGATGACAGTAGCTTAGTATCGCATGTGCGGTGCACTGGAATTACCACCCTCGGTAGATGACAGTAGCTTAGTATCGCATGTGCGGTGCACTGGAATTACCACCCTCGGTAGATGACAGTAGCTTAGTATCCCATGTGCGGTGCACTGGAATTACCACCCTCGGTAGATGACAGTAGCTTAGTATCACGTGTGTTGTGCATGAGAAGAATTACCACCCTCATTAGATGACAGCAACTTAGATTCGGGAGTGCGGTGCATGAAAAGAATTACCACCCTCATTAGATGACAGCATTTTAGATTCGGGAGAGCGGTGCATGAAAAGAATTACCACTCTCATTGGATTACAGTAGCTTAGTATCACAACCACAACATTCTATATTTAGTCGGTAAGCTTGATTCTGTTCACCGTGGTGAGAAATCGAGTTTCACTTACGTCCGTGATCCCGCGTATAATTCAAAGTTACTGGTTCTGTTTTGTTTATTAGACCATTTTTGCTAAATAAGTTTCTTACTTGTTGAAATGAGGCTGTAAAGCTCATCTTACAATAATACAAACTTCAGGATTGTGCCCTGAAACAGCCGAGGCCCAAGTACCTTTGAATCCTTAGGTACGGGGTTGTGACTTTCATCTTTGGCGATCAATGCAACTCTTTTCATTCTTTATTTCCGAAGGATGTAAAACAAATTTCCAGCTTTTTAAATAACTGTTTCTTTAAAGCATTTGAATAAAAACTAGGAGCATCCAACCTTATATCCGTGACACAACATTTGAACAAATCTGGCTTTTTTTCGAGTGATTTTTTCGAGTCAATTGTCTCATTAGCAGTCAGAATTTGTCACAAGATCTCTTTGCCTCAGATTACGCGTAATTACGATTCTTAAACATGAGCTTGAGTTTTCGCTGTAAAGAGGACTGGTCAGGTCATTTTCAGCTTTAGTCAATGCTCGGTTTTTGTACAATGAACATCTCCGATTCCATGCTTCATCGCTTCTTACTTGTTACTTACAGGGCAAAATTCAAATGAAAAATATCCAACCGAGTAGGAAATTTTTTATTGGTAACATTTCAAGCTCCTGTCTGGAAATATTTATGTTCTTGAAGCGGGCTTTATACAGACAGGTAGAGTTCCAATCGTGACTTCAAAAGTTTGGTTTTCAATTTCTAGCTTGAAAGCGTAAAAAGAGGACCGGCTTAACCAATTAATGATTAAAACACATGGTGAAAAATTAGATTGCAAGCACTGCAAATTTGAAAGGTTTCACCTTACCCAGAAAATCCAATTGCAAAATTTGTTTCTCTTCAAACATTACTGATAATAGAAAAACTGACAATTAAAACACAGCTTCGAGCAACAAGGGTGATACTACAAACTACGAAGCTTGCTTTTCAGAGAGGAACATATGAAGAACTTTGAACGATTGGATTATCAAATAAATGGAAGTTGATTAAAAGTAAAATCCAAAAAGAGCCAGATTTGTCAAAGTGCTGTGGCGTGTGGAGGGAAGTTGGATGATCTTCGTCATGGGCTCCACCTAACGATGTAAGTAAAATGATGTGGCTCACAACATCTGAATACCATAAGTAAATTTTCACTAAACATTTATGCATGTGGTGTCCAACTAACCTTGCAATCATAGGTCTAAATTGAGAAAAACATAACCAAGATTCTGAAATACAACGTTAACAAAGGTACCATTTTAGCTCAGATTTATAAACTCTCTTGTTAATGTCTACTTTCTTCACATATTTGCACCTTATCCATCCTAACTCCTTTTAACTAGTAAACCTGCAGCTATTTAGACGGCCACAAACTTCAACAGAAGATTGAAACTTGAATAGATTCGCGATGTATCGCCTTGATATATTTTTTTACCCTTTCGTAACTTGAAAGAAAACTGCAATAGTTTTGCGGTAAAGAAAAAATATTCCAATAACTTCTAGTCAAAGTAATTAAATTTATACATTCAGGTATTGGCGCCATTAACATTGTCAAAACGATATGTACGGCGTACTGCATTAAAGTTTTGCTTGATATATAACGTGGATTTCCTTATTCCATTTGCTCTATTTTACTCTGTGATGTGCAACTTCCACTCACATCAAAGCTAAGTTAGTTTCATATACACTGTGGTTGTTTGAGATTAACGTTAACTTAAGAAAATTGTTTTGCTCGCTGACCTCTTTTGCGTTTGTCATCTTTCTTCCAAAAAGTCATGATCTAGGAAGGAACTTCTTGAAGTTATGAAAATAAAATTACCCAGTTTCTAAAGTACTCCAAACTGTCAAATTAAACAACCTCTAACTCCTTCATCTAAAGAGCATAAATAAAATTGTTGCAAAATTTCAAATAAAGAGATAGTAAAACCTTACATCTGTAACTATACACTAGGCTTAACATTAAAACCAGAAAAAAAATATGTACTTTTCTTATATCTTAGATACAATTACGTAGCGCCATAAAGTTTGGATTTTGTGCTTGTTGATACATTAGTTTCACAGGTGCAAAAATGTTACCACATATGTGCACAAGTACCATAACCTTCACTATGTTAACTTCGCGAGGAAAATCCATAAACGAACTCTATAGTCATAGTGCCTGATGTTGTGTTTTAAGTACATTAACGAAAGTGCTTTTCCATCGTGTCTTGCTTAATTCTATATATTGCATGAGCTAAATCCAAAAGCTGAGATGTGCTGTTAGTAGCCAAAATTGATTATACCACACGGTGCGGTGCAGCGCGATTTTCTACTATGCTTCTACTTCTCCCAAATCTTCAGCTCTTTTGCTTTAGAAAAGGTTTCAAACTGGCTTCATATTTTATTTCAAAGCTTCCTGAGGGTGCTTTAGAATGTCCCCGAAATGAAGAAAACTGAATAGCTTTTGGGCAAATTTGTTAAAAACATCTTTGAACAAACACTTGAAAAGTTTACAAACATTTTTCACATGTTGAGCTATGGTTACAGAACGGTCACAGTCTTGCTCAGTCTTGCTCAGTCGTAGCCTCAGTTGGTTGATCGTGGTCTTTGAATTGGTCAAGCGCGGATATAGTCTTGATTAGTCATAGTTATAGTTATGGTTATGGTCTTGGTCAGTCATGGTTGTAGACTTGGTCAATCACGGTTGCAGACTTGGTCATTCATGGTCATAGCGTTGGTCAGTCGTGGTTGGACTTGGTTATTCATGCTCATAACCTTGGTCAGCCGTGGTTGGACTTGGTCAGTCATGGTCATAACCTTGGTCAGTCGTGGTTGGACTTGGTCAGTTATGGTCATAACTTTGGTCAGTCGTGGTTGGACTTGGTCAGTCATGGTCATAGCACTGGTCAGTCATGGCTGTAGACTTGGTCAGTCATGGTCATAGGCGTTGGTCAGTCGTGGTTGGACTTGGTTATTCATGCTCATAACCTTGGTCAGCCGTGGTTGGACTTGGTCAGTCATGGTCATAACCTTGGTCAGTCGTGGTTGGACTTGGTCAGTTATGGTCATAACTTTGGTCAGTCGTGGTTGGACTTGGTCAGTCATGGTCATAGCACTGGTCAGTCATGGCTGTAGACTTGGTCAGTCATGGTCATAGGCGTTGGTCAGTCGTGGTTGGACTTGGTCAGTCATGGTCATAACCTTGGTCAGTCGTGGTCAAAGTCTTGGTCAGTCAGGTTATACATGAAATTGGATTCTGACTTCAAGCATGATTTTTGCCGCTATTACGAAAGATACTAACACCGTCACAAAATAGATTCAATCACAGACTTAATATATCAACGTCATTTGGGGAAATGATCAGTTCCTATTTTCTCTGAACCACTTACTAGCACTAATGGTCACTCAGAAACTAGTGGTACAAGTATATGTACCAATTATCTCTGATCGAGAATAAAGTGTTGTTGTTGGCAAGACATTCAATTACTTGTGAAAGTTTGTTTATATGATTATAGAATTACAACTGACAAATAGAACGTGATCGGATAATTAATATACTGTCAGTATTATTCAAACAGTAAGAATCTGTCACGACCACGACACTTACGTGTGACAAAATTGAGGAGCACAGTGACACCAGAGAATGACATTGCGCGGAGGAAGGTACACCCACCAAGGCTTTTCAGAAGTGTTCGCAGATCAAAAGGAACAAAACCAAGTTGGTACAGCAGATTTTATGAGCCAATTTGGTACTGCATAAAAAGAAAACTGAGTAAAGGTATTTTCTGCAGTTTTCTAACAAAACTACCGATGAAAACGAAAAATAATCACAAACATTTCAGGGCCAGTCACAAGCACTCTGAGAAAGCCTCGTTACGGTAACAATAATACCTTTAACAGGGCAGCAACTACAACACCAGCAAAACGTACAACACCTTGCTAGGGAGGTACTGGATGTTTCTTTCAATCCTTTTTGAAGACACTTGGAACGAAAATTCGACTGACTGCTGCAGCAAGTTCTAATGAACCAGGCTCCAATAGTCAGAAACCAAAGTAGACACTTCGCTTCTTATCTGTTTGTTAACTAATGGCATCGCCACGGTCATTTAGTTGTGTGGCAAAGATACGTCGCGCGTTCTGATTGGTGTTTGAGCGATCTGAATCCCCCACAATACACACGGGCAGTACGGGTTGTTGCTAATGACCCACGCACGGACATAACCGGATGTGCGAAGTAGAGTCTCCGCTTGCACAGTGTCGTTTTTTGAAAAAACTACCATTTTATAAAATACTTTCTAACCTCGAACGTTCGGTTTTTGCGCGAAATATTAACCTTCGACCTAGACGCACTGACCTGGCTATCGCTTGGTCAATACAGCAAGGTCTCAGCCTGATATTTCCCGTACTGACCTCATTCTCGGTCAAGAAGTAGTTAAATCTTTTGGTTTCTCCTACAGTTGCCTTTGGTTGCATTTAAGAATTTTAGAGTTGCCCTCTCTCGCAATGGTCCCAAAAATCGAAACCAATTTCCGTCCCTCGGTTTTTGTTTAAAAACGCTCGCACACAATCGCAACTAAACTTCGAAATTTCACAATTTTGCAGGAGTATTTTTGTGATTTTCTGTTCTAGTATTTTCCAGGAGTATTTTATGAGCCTCCATTATAGAAAAGTGAAAGATTTTTCTCAGCCGCGGTCAACGATTTTAAAATATGAAGGAAGAAGAACGATGATTTTAAAATTTATTCCATGAGGGTCCAGGCAGAATATAAAATTCTAGGACTTTCCAGGAACAAAACAAGTGTATAGTGTCTTCCCTCTTAAAGCCCCTGCCCCGTTTACAACTAGGAATACAATGCACGGAGAAGAGACTAAAGATCACGGCACCTTGAGCTCAACCAGCTGTGAGCCTGCGAGTCCGCATTAGATTGTCCACCAGTGTCATTCCCGTCCTCTGTTTCAGTTTCCATAATTTCTGCATGAGAAGGAACAGCTCGCCTTGAACGTAGCTCACGTGTGCCCGAGTTTACGCTACTTTCATCACTGGACGAACTTTGCGTTCTTCCTTTCTGCAACCTTGTTGAACTTTCACTGTTCTTTGAAGGACTGAAGTTTAACGCTATTTTTGCGTCAGATGATTGAACGTGTCTTTTGTAAGCTCTTCTTTCTGCATCCGGGGATCGCTCTAAGACAACTTTCAGACTGCGCATGTCTCCTAGCCTGGGGGACTTGGGTAAACGCCGTTCGGATCCACTTCTGCAGAAAAAGAAGGCACCTTCAACTTTTCGAACATTTCAAAGTAAATTCAAAGGCGTGATGAAAATGGACTGTATTTCATAGAGAAATCAGTATAGAATGGCGGGTGAATATGACCTAAAAAAATCTTAAAACTAACACCACGTCATTTCTTAAGAAATTTCTGTCCACCCAATACCTTGAAACTTACTATTTTATTTTATATTGTCCAGTGTTATGATATCAACACCGACGCCATGATGAGAAAGAGTAATTCTACTTAAAGTCACATGATCGGAAGTACAGTGGTACAAACTACCGGAAGTATATTGTATATCGTAACATCCAGCTTTGACATATTTTCTTCTTATTACTATTTTTTGTACAGATGGATGTGTACCTTCTGATATACATGGGTAGTATTTTGTGGATGAACTACTTCTGTGGTATGTTGTATTGAGTTGGGCAGGCCCGAGGCTGAGAAATTGTCCGAAAAGTGACATTTGTCGAGGGTTGAGGATACTTTGGAAGCCGAGGGGTTGTATAAACTCCGTACAACATACCACGGAAGCAGTTTACTCGTTTTTATGAAACAACGATAACTTTTCAGTAGAAAAAACCAACACTGTTAAATAGTTGACGCACGCCTATTAAAATTAATTCATTTTCATCTGTTAAAAAAAAACCCTGAGTGTCATCTAGACGACTTGAACTGATACAATTGATGGTTTTATTCAGCATTTTATAATGAACTTTTACTTGAAAACCTTCGCTTTTCGAAAACATGATAAAAGATTAATTGAGCAACGTCGGGCTAAGACGTTTAGGCAACTTTTGGCTCAGTAAGACTGTTTTGAAAAGTTTTGAAGGGGACGTCTTTGAACTGTCGAACGATGAATAACAAAAACTCAAACAAGTTTGTTTTCCGATTTAAAGTTTAATAACAACACTCGGCCATGTATTACAGTTGTTGTTACAAACTTCAGTAAATCTTTGTTTTTAAATAATATCTACAAATGGATTCGAAAATCTGAATAAATTCTGTATTCTTTCATGTTGAGTGATAAGCCTCGATTTCACTTCAAGAAAAGTAGTGATGGGATCGGTTGGAATGGCCATGCTAGGAAAAGGAGTCTGTGAAGACTTGTTGTACAAGTGAACTTACAATAGAAGCAACTGCCTTAAGTAACAACAGGTGAATACAAAAGATGCAGCAACTTCGTTTCGTCGGCACTGTAAAGCAAACGATATCGAAAATCTGTTCGATAAGTTGCTTTGGTTCACCACATACTACTACTACCACCCATCAATCCGTCAAAGGAGGGTTTTAGAAGAGCACTTCCACAAAACGGTCTGTCCCTTCCCAAATAATTACTGTCGAGCTCAATCTGAACAGAAAAAGCTCTGCAGTTATTTCAACTCCTTCCTTTCGCTTAACAACAAACACAGAAGCTCATGCAAGAGCCGGCGTAAATATGCTCACAATTTTCGTTGAACAACAATATCTGTCCTCTTCAACCCTTGAATACGCAGTACGTTTTTTAATTTTCTCTCAGAACAAAAACTCAAGTAACTTTTTAAAGGGTATTTTTCAAGTACCTTTGAATAGAGATTAAATTCAACGAGTTTCGAAGTGTACCGGGAACCCTGTGTACCTTGTGGTGGTTTTCATGTCACTGCCCCCCAATGCCTGAAGTAGTGATCCCGGCGGCGGCCGCTCTTCAGCTGAAGGACCCTCGCAGTCTGCAGCGTGCTGCTCTATTACGCTTGCACTAAACATCTTGTAGCACATGGGGCACTCGTGCTTGGTCACGGGTTGTGTGACAGTATCCTTGCTGGCCGCTCGTTGGTGATTATCCACGTGAACCCGGTGACCTTCTGTCAAGTCTACAACTGAAGGGCTTCAATTTGACAGAAAAACAGTTAGCAAAGACGTCCTTAGCATGTGGCGAAATCGGACATTAGAATCATAGTGACACGGTAATGTTTAAGAAACTGACCGTACCAACTCAAAGAGGGCGACTTGTACGTTTACCCATAACTCAGATTAGCATACGAAAATTCTAAAATTACTCGTAAAAATGCCCAGAAAAGTTATAAAACTTCAAACCAAGTATACACAACGTTGTGGTGTGAATATCACAAAAGTATATGGCCTTCTCTATGTCAACTCCAGGGCTGTGTCAAGTTAGTTTCCAAGGCATTGTGGTTAAATGTAAAGCCGCCATCTTTCTTGTTACAGTCAGTTATTAGACGAAGTTGAGCAAAATATCGTGATTTTTCAGTAACGAGCACTTGACTCTGGGACAACCGAGTTCAATAATTGTTTAATCATTCACCTTTTTGTTTTAATTTTTTTTATTTGAATAAAATTTGCAAGGTCTTCTTCGGACAACTCTGGAAAGTAAGCTCCACCAACATTACGCACATTGACCGAATAAACAATGGACTGCGCATGAGCACAACTACAGGCAGTCCTTTGCAGGTCACATGACGGTCACTCCGCCAATCAAAAAATAAGAATTTTTTTAACTGAATAACAAAGTCCTATACCAGTGGTGTCTGTCTGTGAGAACTTTAAGTGCATCAAGAATAACAACTACCTCGTGATGCTTATCGCAATTTTGCTCGAGACTTGAAAGCGGATTTACGCTATATTTTTTCAACTGAGGGAATTGTAAACAAAGACTACATACATTAGTATTTAATCATGAATAACTGCCTTACAGTAGACTAATCCTGGAAATGGTGGTCAGAAAACTAAAGTACAAACAGAAATAAATAAATATGACCAACTAGGTCGATACACACATAAGCTAGTGAGAACATAATAAGCTAATGAAAAACAAAATACTGTGTTCTGTATTCTATCTTAGTACTGCAACAGTTGATAATGTAACGTTCAGTGGGACTGGGACTGGCGCTAATACATATCCAGTGTGACATGTCGAAAAAAGGCCTAACAAGCTCACACATTTGCAAAAAGCAAAGAAAAATATACAAAAATTAAAGGTTTTATCACACCAGGTTTGTTTGTCTTGCTTTTCTTCGTCCACTGTGAAAGGTCAGTCGTAGAATTTTCTAGTCGAAAAAAGTTACACACTTCATACTTTTGCTCTAAAATTGGATTTCAAGACGCAATCTTGGAAAATTGGGCAGCTTCTTTCTCTTACTACCTCGCACGCATGAGAAGTCGTTATTCTGGCATGTCATCAAGTGTCACTTCACGCCTTCCTCGATATACTCTTGGAACAAGAACTTGGTCCATAAACCCATGAAGGAGGGGGGAGGGGGGGGGGAGGTGGTCTCATGATATTATCATGAGAAGACTCATTTTGCTCCTTCTGAGCCGTGCTAAATCTCTTAGAAGAGCTGGGAACAGAGAAAGCGCCAGGATGCAATGAAGTTGAACGGTCCACCATTTTGGTTTTGGACTTTGACACCACACTTAATAGCATTGAAACTTTGCCTTACCCCCGTGCAGACACCGGACCGAGCTTTTGGTTCTGAGAGTTTTGCTGTCGTATCCGCGACTCAGCAGCTGCTGCATGTTTAGCCGCCTTTTCTGATCTGGGACTTCTGTCTAATCGACCTGCTTCCGTCCTCCGAGTGTTGGGCACAGGCTCCTGAGAAGACCTCGTAGCCTTGCCGACTCGATGTGCTGATCTTGTAGATGTACTCTGTTCATCCGTCATCTCACTTGAATGCTTTGTAGACGCAGCAGTTTGGTCCTTCGGTTTTACAGGCCGTGAACTGCTTGTTGAGGATAGAATGCGAATATTATCAGAATCAAGAGCTTGAATCTTGATTTCAATACTGCGACTGCGCGTCGTTTTAGCTTGAGTATTCAGTTCTTTCTTTTGCTCTGGAGCGCTTGGAACTTCTAAACTGAACTCGGGGAGATCAGATTCAGAGTCCTCGTCACCAGAACTTTCCACCCTATTTCTTTGGTTCTTTTGCTTTGGTCTGGACTGGCCAATAGGACTGCTCTCTGGCGTGTAGAACACTTCGTCTACTGATTTGACGTCCTTCGTCTGATTGTCGTTTCCACTGTTATGACCAACATCTGAGTTCTGTGAACTTCTTCCAGGTGACTTGTTAATGGAACTTGATACTACAGTGTCCTCCTTCGTTCTAGTAACATTCTGGGAATTTGAGGTGTTCATTTCATATTCTTCAGTATCTTCATCGTGGTGAACTTCATATGGAGCATTACTACTAATGGCTTCTTTCTCGCCTCCCTTTTCAACAGTAGAGGCCGTATCTTCCTTTGATTTAACCCTTTCTTGAATTGCATGGTTGTCGTCTCGCTGACTGGGTGGAACTATAGCCTTCGGGATGGATGGATTTTCCTCGGCAGTCTTCAACAATTCTTTCCAGGAGGTTTGGGCACCAATAC
Organism: Parazoanthus swiftii; assembly: GCA_025403585.1. Lineage (NCBI taxonomy): Eukaryota > Metazoa > Cnidaria > Anthozoa > Zoantharia > Parazoanthidae > Parazoanthus > Parazoanthus swiftii. The sequence goes on from JAOBYE010187772.1 coordinate 14,772, forward strand.
TGGGTGCCTCGGGCAAATAGGATTTAAGCTCTTCCTCGCTATCACTGTCAACAATAACCCCTCCAGTCACACTAACACTGTTCTTTGATCGACTGTGGCTTCTTAAGCTTCGCTGGCGATAATTCAACGGCTTCACAGGTTCACTTGTTGTGGACCTGTCTGTTAAAACAAACAAACAAGAACACTAATGGAAATTCTTTGCTGCCAAATCGTAATTGTTTTCTAATTAAAGTCCATTCCAACAGTTTCCGTTAATTGTGAGTCGATCAGAACCTACCTTTACTAAACGTTTTTGAGGGGCCGATCTTCCCAACCCCCCCCCCCGTGGCCCGCCTTATCATCCTTTTTATTTAGGCACTACCATAATGAAAATTTACCGTCTAATTAATTGGCCAAAATGTATCTTTTGGAAGTTATGGAATGACGTGATGTATATGTCACAAACCCGCCATCTTGATTTTCATACTTTTGATCAGTCAGAAAATAATCTAAATTAACTTGAAACTTTTTTTTAATAACTTTTTTGATACATTATATTACACAACAATAAATTACAAGTAGTACAAAGAATATGAAAAAAAAAATAAAAACAAAACGAATACAAACAAGTGTAAATTAAGGAACCATTACATTGTCTGCTCTTCTCGCTTTGCTTGTGCTTTCACAGCCATCCATTTGTTATAATAAAATAGTAAAGCTCCTCTCCTTTGTGCAATGCTTAGTTCTATTGATTGAACCCTTTCGACGTGTGCTAGAAATAAGTTGAAATCAGGTTTTATATTTTTCATTCTGCAGCTATATATGACTTGTTTGCCAATTATTAGTAAGTGGTTGAAACTTGTTAATAATGCTAGAACTGGTGTCAGGTCAGCTAAATCTATTATTTCAGTAGAAAAAACCGTACCAAACTACATTTAAGGGAAAAAAACTGAAAAACTATCAATCATAATGTTGGTTACTATAGATTGTTACATAATTGTCCATTGATAATTTATAGGAAAAGTCAGAAAGTTTCATACATGTTGTACTAGCCATCATTTCTAAAGTAGGCTATTCTTAAAGTTTTCCCCAATGCGCTCACGCATGTGTAGTTGTGAGATTAAATCATACCAATTTACTATACTTATACTATTCATTAAACTATTTATCCAATGGCTATCGAATACGTTAAGCACTACGCTACTTCTGGTAGCCACAGCTGATTTAAATTATTATTCTTTGAAGGTTTTTCTATGTCTGTACTAGTGCGAAAACAACGGTCTTTGTATTTTTTCCTAAAAGAGCCAATAGTCGTGCTAGTTTTTATGTTTCTTTTATGTCTTTCTTTTCAGCGTAACGGATTTTTCAAACTGTTTTTACTTTTGTCAAAAACGGCAGTTGAAATGTTGTACTATAGCGTGATTTTAAGAGCCTTTCTCGGTCAACCTCAGGTTTTTTACTTAAGTGGCGCGACTTGCACCTTTCGTTTCCGGTCTAAATCAATTAGCGGACACGTAAGCGACTCTCCCGACTTCGCTTTGTTTGAAAATGTCCAGGATGTTTGGGATATTTAAAGAGTTATCAGTTTTAAGAGCTTAAAAGGGGTCAGCTGTTGAGGAGGGCCGGCCGGGATCCCCTGTAACCTTTTGGAAAAATCCAGCCACAGATATTTGTAAATCTTTAAAAATTTAAGCCATTGCAACTTTGTTTTTCATTCAACAGTTCCAAAAAAATCAAACAAAATTGAAAATTCAGTGTGATGCCAGTTTAGTATAGCTGTCGGAAAGTAAAAAAAAATGTTTAAGTTTCAAGTGAAGCTTTGCAATTTATCCTTGAATAATGCAATATGTGACACTATGGAATTGTATGCAAGGTCGATTTTTACACCATTTTATGTAAGTCTGGCACTATTAGGGGCACTAAATTACAAATATTCGTTTAAGTTAACTGTTAATCGCGAATTTTAACTGATAACTGATATTTAGGCGAAAAGTTAGCTGATAACTGATATTCAGGTACCCCTATGCAGACCCTCAGGTTGGGTTAACATTTTACTTACCTTGAGTCAGTCCTTCTAAATTGAGACCACTTGTGGCACTGCCCCCACCCCTCTCAGTTACGCTATTTGGAGCTTTGTAATCAAGAGAATTGTTCTCACGTGGCCCGCACACCACAGGGTCCCCCCAGGGGATGAGTATGGGCGCCTTAGCTTGTGCCTGGCGTAGTTTCCTTGCATACTTTTTAAAAAGCTTCATGACATAAGGACTGTACTCCTGACAGGAAACCCCTGGTGGGGGAAAGTAGAGGCCAGCCTTGTATGCTTCCCTAGCGGTACGAGGCAGTGGAGGAGTCTTCTTGTAGCAGCGCTCGAACCAAATCTACAATTTAGGACAAAATTAATGACCAGAGGTATTACAACGCTGTACAGTTATGGTAAGGAAAGCTTTGAGTAGCAACACATTGCTTAACTGCGCATAAAAAGTCATCAAATGAAACCCCCACCCCACCCCCCTCCCCCCTCTCTCTCTCAACGGGGCAAGATGGTGGGTAGTGGAGTAAGGAAGCAGCACTACTGAACAAAACGTGACCCCAGATGGTGGGTAGTGGAGTAAGGAAGCAGCACTACTGAACAAAACGTGACCCCAGTATGGAATTCACTCGAACCTGACACTTGATGATCAAGTTGCTATCCATCGGCGCCTTCAAAGCGAGATTAAAATCCAGCTTCATTTCAAAATATATTAGTTTAGTCTGACAAAACTCTAAGACTGAGTGCTAAATATCGATGTTGTCTACCGGTATATTTTTGTTTAATGTTCTTGTATTATTTTTTTTCTCTGCTTATCCTTTTTCTTTCTTTTTTTTTCTTTTTTTCCTTCTTTTCTTTCTTTCTTTCTTTTTTTCTTTCTTTCTTTCTTTCTTTCTTTCTTTCTTTCTTTCTTTCTTTCTTTCTTTCT
>JAOBYE010187883.1:0-17706 GCA_025403585.1 Parazoanthus swiftii
AATGACTACAGACGCTGAGTAAATGAGTCTGTAGTCATTGTAATCAGCGGCAACTACGAATACGAAACTGGTCTATTGTGCCATTCTGAAGTCCACACAAGTTGCGCTACTCTGAATTCAACACATTTGGCGTATTTCGTAGAGTGCTTCTAAACTGAGTTGTTGCCCAAAACTCACTAGTCAAAAATAAAATGGATAATGTCTACTGATTTGCGTCCAAATTTGAGCTTGTTCAAAGCCCAGGGAAGTTGTTGATAACCCCATGCTAGTGCAATTTGAACTTGCGTTAACTTACATCGAGCTGCGAGTCTGATTGGTCAAGACTTAAGAGACAATAGAATGAGAGTTTCAAAGCTGGGGAAAACAATGTCTATAAATGTTAAAATCTACAAGTAATACTTGTAGATTGTAAGCATGAATAAGGGGAACATGTGCAGCTTAGGTTAAAACACCTTAGTTTACAATGTTACAATATATTTCGAAAAACAACTAAAATTCTCTAATTTGACAGCAAAACAATAGTCTACATCTCAATTAAACAACTGCATGATATTTGGATGTGAAATTCCAGGGGTACTCAAGGTGTGTTTGAGGAATCTTAAATGAGTTTTTTTAGCAAGTTTACTTTGATTCACAAGCGTTTTTAATGGTTACTAAACCAATGAAAACCGCTGCAAGTTTATCCAGAAGCCTTCCTTTGCCATATTAAAATTCAAATTAAACGTTGGCGTATATACGTGCACAGTTTTCGTGGATTAATGGAGTTTTAGCCAAAAATTCTGAATTTCAAGAGTGTTACAAGCGCCGTTGAAAACAAACTAAATTCAGGAAATTTTCAAGAAGTCCAAGGAGAAGCAAACAAAGTGTATCCTCTCAGAGCTAACTAGCCTCGTTATCATGAATCTGCTCTGGGATTTTTCGTGGGACTTTGACGTGGTGCGGTTACCCAGGCCGGTCATCATGAGTCCCCTGAATAACCGAACTATGCCCAAGTCCCGAGCACATGCCTGGGGCCGAGGTTAGCAACCATATAATGATGTTACAGGTCGCTACATCAACGCGCTTAGAACCTGCAAGTTTATCAACCTCCTTTTTCTTGCAACTTGCAATGTACTGTCGGCAAAACATGTTAAACACTGCAACTGAGCTCATAGTGCTGCGAAAAGTAAGAGGTCATTCTACTCTTCCCGCAAGTCGCCTCGCAGTTTTCAAGTTGCTGACAGGGTTGTTATATGCGCAATAGACCAGTTTTGTTGTTCGTAGTTGCCGCTGATAACAATGGCTACAGACTCTTTTATCCAGCGTTAGCCTCGACTCGGTATTGATTATAAATAAACTTAACTTTATTTAACGTCGTTACGCTGGGAGTGGTTGCCCATTCTCCCAAGCCAGTGGCTTATGTTTAATCGCTCGACGGCACAGATATTGGCGTGAAAGTCGATTTGCGGAGGGAGGAAAACCGGAGAACCCGGAGAAAAACCCTCGGTGTCAAAAGGAGATCGACAAATCTCAGCCCACAAGCGAAGCTCAGGGTTCGATCCCGGGTCCACAGAGGTGGGAGGCACGAGCGCTAACCACTCGGCCATCCTGACTCCCCTTTAACTTCATGTCGAGGCTAACGCTGAGTAGACGAGTCTGCAGTCAATGTAATCAGCAACAACTGCGAATACGAAACTGAACTCTTGTTTCCGCAGCTTGTCTCAGTAAGAGTGCAACAGCTTCACCACCTTTTTTTGTATAAAATTCAGTCATGTTACCTGAAAAAGTTGTACGAAAGAGTGAACCGGTCCAACTCCTCCCAGAATCGATGGCAGCTGGCTGCGTTTGATGTCATTGAGCCACTCGTTCAACGCGTAATTGACGACTTTATCGAAGCCCAGGAGTCCACTCCTACAGCTAAGTCGCTTCAGTTTGAGCTCTGAGCAGTTGAGTTGGCCCAAGCCGATAAGTATACCCGCGAATGTGCCCTGTTGACGGTGGAAAAAACATGGATCAAAAACGTAAATCCAAAGCAATTCCCCACTGATATGTCTTCAGGGTTAGTGCTGACCATCAGCTACAAACTTCAAGGAGTATTCAAGGAGTCAAATTTCATTTTCAAGGAGTATTTTTGGGCGGAGTATTTTGTTTATAATAATGAAAACTGTCGACTCTGCAAGAACACCATTCGGTTGTTCATGTGAAAATCGCTTAATGAACACACATTTCACAAAAAAATTTATACAAAAGTGTGCTTTATAAATTTTGCAACATTTATGTCCTAAACCTGCACCAGATTGAAATCAATAAGTGCAAAGTTCAAGGAGTTTTCAAGGAGTCTGTGATAAATTCCAAAATTCAAGGGCTTTTCAAGCGCCCTTGAAAATGAAAACCAAATTCAAGGAGTTTGAGGAGTAGCACGAACCCTGTGTCTTGCTTTTGTTTAAAAACAAGTTGACGGATTGTAATTAAGTTTCGCTCTTTAAAGAACTAATAAATATTTTCAAATCATTGCACTTAAATTTAATATTTAAAAGAACATGTAAAATTTGGCCGAGCCTGAGGATGTTCTTAATTTTCTTAGATTTTGGGCAAATCTCAGCTTCAACGTTCCTACAAACAAGATTCTTAAAAAGCAAGAAAAGTGTAATCAGTATTGCTACATCCGACAGGAGGTTTTGCTTCGCGTTATCGCTGCTTGGAATCTTTAAAGCTTCAGTAACTTTTGTTTCACTTATATTTTTTGCATTACACATGAAAAACTCTTCTATAAATATACCCTTCGATCCTAAAATCAAGACTTCCAAAAAAGAGAGCTCAGAGGTAAGCCTCATGATCAATGCACACCAATGATGCTGGCTTGGTTTTGGAAAGCATCATTAATCTTGTATAGGATGACAAAGTCATGCAGTTTTTTGAGCTATCACAAAACAGTCAAAACCCCACATAGAGCAACTACTTGACAGTAATAATATCTTATTGTTTCGAGTGCTTGTTTTACTTTATATACAATCGTGCTTCTTTCATCTTCTCACTGATGAGTTCCTGACAGGAAATTGATACGGTTTCTTCTGGCTGCATGGACTTCTTTTCTGAGAATCGAGCTCTTTTATAAACCGATATCACAACAAAAAACGGTCTACCTGTACATTATGTACATTTTCGGCATAAAACGTCTAGTCTCTTTCCCCGTAAGAAAGACAGTTTCGGTCATTTTTCTTTATTTTAAATTTAGATATACAGAGAAAAATGCCACCCATGTAAATGTTATTTTAAAAAAACAACAGTGGTGCAGATCACGCGAGAACCACTTGTCGGTCAATAACGCGTTACTAATTATTCGTAAGATGAGATAAAGCGTCTTTGTGTATGAACAAGTAACGTGGTTCTCTTGGTCAAAGCAACGAAGATTCAGGAAGAGTTTTTTTTAAAGCTTTTTTCCAAGAGATTTATCATGCCATCATATCCAAAACTACGAGAAAAATCTCGTCTTAAGAAAAAAGGATGGTCCGCATGGGTCCGTGCAATGGTGCCTGAATTGCCACAAGAAAGTCAACAATGGTTTGAAAAACGTAAGGGAAATAACGGATATCTGTGTACAAACGTGAAAAAGGTGATCCCCGAGTACTGTGGAATATATGAATGGAGGGCTAAAGGAACTGCTGACGATCAACTTAATGTGGTAGTCTATGTTGGAGGTTCAAGCGGGGGACAAGATTCCAGCCTTCGAGGAAGAATCCTCGGGTACTGCACCAATGGATCGCACAAAGACCAACTCATAAACGACGCTCTCAAAAGGGGTTTCGAGCTCTGGGTCCGTACAAAACGTGCCGAAAGTCCAGATGATGCAGAGAACATGGAAAAAGAACTCCTGGATAAATATGATTACGCTTGGAATATCAGCAACAACGGGTTACGAGATGTACTGTCATAGTGAAGATCTGAACACTGACTCTAGCAAAGCGTGCTGACTTTGAGCTGAACTGACCGCGTGCTTGTGCAGAGACAACATTATAATAAAATCATACTCAGTCTATCTTCACGTGTGCAGAAGTTGATTCATTCGTAGTTCTAGTGTTACAATTTATGTCTTGAAAAGTATTAAACAATTTAATAAAGGGACATTTAACTGCTCTGTAGTTGGTTTGAGACGACACATAAAAGCCATGTTCTTCTAGATTCTATCCAGTGAACCATATATGTTTTGTTCACTCAGAAGCCGTCTTCCAAGAACTTATAAGTCTATATTGACTCAAAGACGCACAAGATGCTGCTCACACTTAGACGCTTTTTCTGTTTTCACTGAGTTTAACGCTTTAAACTGAAATCATATACAGTCAAGAGGCCACTGGTTTCTTGAATCGTGAGTGCAGTTGGTTTTTAAGTATTGAAATAGGCAAATGATTCAAACACAAAAACCGGCATACTTTCATTAATTATCGAAGTTATTCTTAGATACACGCACTATTAATGAAACTGGCCACTCATGACGGAAACGGAAAGTACTTTCGAAAATAGGTAACTCCTTCCAAATAGACGGTGAGCTGATGAATCAATTTTTGCCAATTTGCAGTATATATACAGTTGTTCATCACGAACGCAGTGCAATATTTCCGTCTTCTTTCTGTTGTCGCTTTTCGAATCATAATCAGCTAGTAAATAATTCAAACCATTTTTTAATACTGACCCTTCAAACTTAGTTTTTGTTAAAATGTCCGTAACTCTGACGACCCGGAGAAAAAGTCATAACTCACAAACGTAAATTGATGTCAGTTAAGGAAACGAACACTTTGCAGCTGTGTTTGATAAAATGGTTGGATCAGTGCACAACAAGGAGAAACTAAACTTTTAAAAAGACATAATGGAAATTCTTTACAAGAATATAAGCAAGTTCAGGGATATTTTTCTTCTTGGTCAGTCGAGGTCAGAATGTTTACCAAATAGACTGTTCTGAATATTCAACAAATAGGCTTCGAAACCCGAGAATTATAAAATAAAATCACTTCTTAAGAACATGTTTCTGACGAATGAGATATTGACAAGATAATTAGTGCACTTAGTCGTTCCAGGAAAAACCGCTCTGTTTCAAGCAGTGAGTTCTTATAAGTTAGTCAAATGTGTGAGTTTTAACTGCAGGCATCGTTTTGTACTTGTGATATTGTAATTGGGACCATAAGGGCAACACGACTTTAGCGGCTTCTATCTCACAAGGTCGAAGTCTTCTATAAGTGATGTTCGAGTGGAATAGAAAGATTATCAACACTGCTGGGAAGAGCATCACAATATCAGCAAAAAAATTACAGCTTACATTTTTGTATTGAGGTGTCGTGTCGTTTTGCTTATCACCTCGCAAATGTCCACAAAAACTGATATCTTTTTTTGCTTTGCAACAACTTTATCTACTATATAAGAACAAGACAGAAAGCTAAAAGTTTGTACTTAAACGACTTTGAAGATGCTCTTCCAAATAATGCTGGTGTAGTTTGCAGCTTTGATTTCAATCGAGTATCAACACTAATAAAAACTTCGACCTTATCTTTTTACTGCAATCGATTGCCTTGTATGCAAATAACAACGATTACATTGTTTGAATGTGGTAGCAACATTGCTTGAATAAGCAGCACTCAGGAAGGTAAACCACAATCTATAGTTGACAAATACACATTCAGAACAGAGTTGAGGATCTTTTAATAACACTTCTTTAATTTATTTACCTTTAATTACCCTAAACAGTGGTTCGATAATTAAAGCTGATTTCCGAGAATTTGCGGAAGTTCTATTAGCAACACATTGCTTCTGAGAAAGGGACAATTAAGAGTCGTCGACGGATAGAAAAACAAGAATACTAGGAGACAAAATTACTGTGTAAAACCAGATAAAAAGTGTATTTAGGTCCGTCAGCCGGAAAACTGATAAATAAAACATTTCGAGTCATTTTAGTTTACTAGCGCAATTGTTAAACATTAATCTTTATGTAAACTACGCGGGGATCATGTGTCGCTCAGGTAGTGCGAATTCATAGAAATCCAGTTCTGAGAAGTAAGTTGACACGCATTATTAAGACTAAAGGCGCGTTTTCTCATTGTTTAAAACAACGCGTTGGAACTAAACTCTAAGTGAATGACTGTCAGAGGAACATCATGGCACCACGTTCCCTTCGAGAAGATGCTCGTCTTGATGCTCATATGGCGAAAGGTTGGTCCCGCTGGGTACGAGCAATGGTGCCATACGTTCCACCAGCCAGTCGACACTGGCATGAAGAGCGTGATGGCGAGGGGTACATGTGCACCAATATCAGGAAAGCCATACCCGAGTACGCACGATACTGTGGGATATACGAATGGCGGGCCAAAGGAACTTTTGAAGACCAGCCGAACGTGGAAGTCTACGTTGGAAGTACCTACAGGACTAGAACCAAATCCGGAGCGCTGAGGGCAAGAATCTTAGAGTACTGCAAGAATGGGTCTCACAAAAAAAAGCAAATTAACAAAGCGCTCAAACGAGGTTACGAGCTGTGGGTTCGTGCGAAACGAACTGGCCGTAGTCGAGAAAAAGCGGAAGATGAAGAGAATAAGCTCCTGAGAAAATATGATTATGCTTGGAATAAAAGGCGGAATAATGGTAGACGAGACATACTGCCCCGTGGTCGGCGCGGCCGCAAACGACGAAGGCGGTGATTTGATGTCAGTAAACCAACGACTTCACCTGCATGGAGAAACTGAACAGCAACTCGTGACTGATTTTTCGTTATGATGAACGACGAAAACTTGTTTTTACCACTATATGTTTACTATATGTAAGTCAGTTGTTTTCATAGAATCTTTGATACATCGTGTTAGGGTTTCAATCATGTTTATTAGCCAAAGAATACTAGCAGACAATTAGTGAAGATCACGAACGGTGGCTTTAATCCGTCCAACGTTGTTATACAAACAATGCATTATCGGTATATAGTTACACTTCCGTTCTATGTATATTAGTCAATCTTTCAGCTCTTCGCAAAAGCTGTTTTGACCAATAAAACTTCAACATGACTTGACATCGTTTCTGAATCATCCAGACATAGTCTGCATAGCGTTCTGGAGCCCGCTCTGTAACCAAACTGAAAATAGGTACAAAGGAACTACGGTGATACGAGTAGCCTCCAAAGCAGCCGTCTTATTTCCTTCGTAGCGGCTCCGCGGAAATCGGAAGGAAATAAGGCGGCTGCTTTGGAGGCTATGATACGAACAACAATTTCCTGCAACTTACAGCCCAATAATGTAGCATTACAAGTTATATAAAGCGCGTCATTGCGCGTATATTACTATCGACTGAAACCGACAAAACTACTCTGTTGCAACAGAGTTATGAAGGTGAGTTGCACAAAGCGGTTAGATTGAACAGCTTTTTTAGCAAAGAACTTAGCAGAGTCCAAATTTACTGCGTGACAACTGATTGTTTGGAGGACGAGAAAGTGGCCTTTGATCGAATAAATCCGGAACACACGCAAATCACACTTCATCAAAAGAAGTTATTGGATTCATAGTATCTTACTTTCACTTCTGGGCTCGCTTTTGACCCCGGATTCATATAATTATTCATGTAAAATGACATCGGATTCAATAAAGTAATGTGTACAGATCGGTTCACAACGACATAGAGCCAGTAGGCATACATTAGGAAAGGACGGTGTAAACAAGCCTAAAAGACATCAGAAATCCTGGTAAGAGCTCACAGCATTAATCCTAGCCACACTACGAAGAGAAACAAGCCAGGAAAAAAAATAGGATCAAGTCCTCCCGAAACCATAAAAGTACACCAACCATCCAAAAACAAACAAATGGGCTGATTTGGGTCAATTCACGGCATGTTGCTTGAAACAGGTAACATAGTTACTTGGAATTTTGGAACGAGTTTTTGGGAAGAAACCTTTTAAATAAAGTTTTGCACTCACAACATGGACACAAGGTTACATAGAGAACATATCCGGGAGATTGTTTATTTTAGCTCGAGACAAAATTACTGGATTAAAATAGACAAACAGTACATTTTGGTCCGGCTAGCCGGAAAACTGAAAAACAAAAACTTTCAAGGCACTGTAGTTTGTTAGTAAGAAGAAAAAAAACAGTATTTGATCATATTATGCAAGGGTCACGGGTCACTCAAGTACTGTAAATAAAAACTCATTTCTGAAACACAAGCTGACATGTGTTATAGAGACCAGTGGAACCGCGCCAACGTATTGGAGCTAAACTCTAAGTGAATCTTCAAAGAGTCTGAGATCGTGAGAGGCGCATCATGGAATTAGATCGTCCCCTTCGAGAAGAATCTCGTCTTCCTACGCAAGGTTGGTCCCACTGGGTACGAGCAATGGTACCAAACTTTCCACCAGCCGGTCGAAGCTGGTATGAAAAGCGTGATGGCGAGGGGTACATGTGCAAACACATCAGAAATGCCTTTCCTAACTACGCAGGATACTGTGGGATATATGAATGGCGGGCCGAAGGAACTCTTGAAGACCAGCCGAACGTGGAAGTCTACGTTGGAAGTACCTGCAGAGGCAAACCTGGAGCGCTGAGAACAAGAATCCTAGAGTACTGCAACAATGGGTCTCACAAACATGAGCAAATAAACGAAACTCTCAGACGAGGTTGCGAGCTGTGGGTTCGTGTGAAACGAACTGGCCGTAGTCGAGAAAGAGCAGAAAATGAAGAGAATGATCTCCTGGATAAGTATGATTATGCTTGGAATATCAGGCGAAATATTGCTACACGAGACATACTGCCGTGACTGTTACTGATGAAGGCGATGAAGTGAGGGGTCAGAAAGCCACTTCCTTGAACTGAAATGAGCTGAACTCGTGCTTGAGTTTTCGTTACGATGGTATGAATATATTTGTTTTACTCAGCTGTAACTAAGTCGGTTTTTTTTAACAGAAACAATCCTTAGATCATGTTAGCTTAGAGGCTCTGTTCATGAATATTTGTCGAAGGATATTAACAGACAATTAAGACAACGAAAGGCGTTTTTTTTTTTATCAAGCGTAGTGTTCAAACTAACACTGCATAATCAATTTACACTCCCGTGTTCTATTCAGTGAACCATTTTCTTTCTTCGTAACAACTCATTTCAGTTCTTCATAGCAACTCATAAGCTGTTTTGACTAATAAAACATCAAAAATACTTGTCACGGGTTCTTAAGTATCCAAACTTAGCAGGTACATCGGAACTACTTCCTTTACGAGGCCGTAACGTGCCGTGCAACATTTAGCATAACATACTAAAACGTGTTGTTGGACGTCTTTACCGCCAACTGGAACAACTCGAAACGGACCATTTTCTCATTCGCAATGTGTTGAAACTGTTTTTTAACAAATTGGATTCGAATTCTATTTTCGCAACGAATTTAACAAAGTCGAAATTAATTGCGTGGCAAAACGTTTGAGGACGAGAAAGCGGCTTTTGACGTTAACAAATCAATTGAAGCAATCAGAATCAAAGTATTCAGTTGCAAACCTGGGATCGCTTTGACCTCGTTTTCATAAATAACTCATGCAAAAGGTTAGCTACTGATAACAAGTGTGCAGAACGATTACAATGCCATAGAGCCAGATAGGCACATAGTTAGAAAAACAGCGTAAAAGAGCCTCAAAGACATCCTGGTAGGCCGGAGCTAACAACTTTAGTTCTTAGATTTGCATACTAAAGGAAACAGACCATGAAAAAACAAGGGCCGAATTCTTCCGAAACTGATAGGACATCAGACCCATCATCTAAAAACAAACAAAAATTGGCTGGTCTTGGTCAACTTTTGAAACATGCAGGCAACACAGTTACTTGGAATAATAGACGATGTTAAGGGAAAAAAACCTGAATCAGTTCTACACTCACAACAAAACCCAGTTGGGAGGTTGTTTACTTTTCTATGTCTCAAAGTCAATCAAAATCTTGAATATTAATTAGCATTGTTTTCCGAGAATTTACACGAGTTCTGTATACTGGCGGTGTATCACTTCGGAGAACCCAGGAACAATCGTAAAACTTTAACAATATCAGCAAACGTTGCGAACATGCACAAGTGGTTGTATTGCTTATAGTTGAACGACCGATAAAACATGGATTCGGGTCAGAGTGAAAAAGAGATCATTTGGTCTGAAAAATGAAACTTTATTTAGTATCTTTATAGTTTGAAATAGTGAAAATGTTTTAAGAAAAGGCTTTTTGCCCTCCCTTTTGCGTATTCTTTTTTTTGTTTGCTTATGCATCTGCGTTTTTCCCGCTACTTTAGTTTGTTTGTGTTTGCAAAGTTTTAAATGCTAGGTTCATAATTTATCTTTGTAAATACAGTCAAGAGAATATAATACGGATTATATTCTATTGATACAGTCTATTAGCCAATCGCTTTTCTGTTCAAACATGAAAAACAGAACGGTTTCAGAACGGTTTTATTGTAGCCGGCACAAAGGCATTTAATGACAAGGCTAAGTTTAAAATAGTAATTCTTACAATTTTAGAGTTTTATACTATCTTATATTTTAACAATCTTTGCGATGTGTAATTTGTTTATTTCACATTTTTATTCTAGGTAAACCATAACAATTCAGAGTTTATCTGCAATTAAGGTAATACTGAAGTTCTAGTATCATTACTTTTGATCTGATAAGCATTTGGCTTTTTCTGGGTACTCTTTCCACCTTCTGTTCGTATTTTATTCTTTTCATGTAAAATCTACTCCATTGGCAAAATAAAGATTGATTGATTGAATGAATGAAAACTTCGTCAAACCACGGCCAATCCGACAGCAACCCAGAGTTATTATATGTGGAATTGACGTGTTGAAATGACAACATGCATGCCAAGAATGAAAAATGCAAACCAATGCACGCACCCCCGGAAAAAAATCCACCCTGGGGAGAGGCCTGAGTATAAGGAAATAAGCTCATTTTCGCCAACTTCTTACAGTATGTTGTTTAAAATGGTAGCAAGAATGTTATATATATTTTTAAGAAAGGAAGCTAGATTTGTTTGTTAAGATATCAACAAAAATTCCCCTACAGAACACATGTAGTGCTAGTTGAGAATCGTTTAAATTGAACAATTTATCAATACTTTTCTTTGAAGTCAAAATGTTAGTTGACTGTCGGGTCACTATAGAACCACAATGCACATGCCCACTAGGGCAGGTGATGATATGATTGTCCGTTACTATGGGTTACAAAATGAGGCGGCTTCATAAAAGGAAGCGCGGCGTTTTTAGTTTCCCTTTGTGACTGAGGCAACGAATACAGCAACTTTAAGAGAGTAAACTGAGGTGTCTCTGTAGAAAATCAAAACATGGAAGGATATCTCCGAGAGCATTTTAGTCTCCCTCAAGAAGGCTGGTCTCACTGGGTGCGAGCGCTAATACCATTTGTACCAGAAGGAGGTCAACACCACTATGAAGAGCGTAACGGAAACAATGGGTACATCTGTACAAATGTTAAGACAGCCATTCCTCACCATTGTGGAATATATGAATGGAGGGCCGTAAAAGGAGATCACGAGGTGGTAGTTTATATCGGAAGTACATGCAGGAACAGACCGTCTCCATCCCTTAAAGAAAGAATCCTGGAGTACTGCAACAATGGAGCTCACAAAAAAGATTTAATAAACGACGCTCTCGAGAGGGGCTACGAGCTTCATGTCCGTACAAAAAGCGCCAAAAGTCAACAAGATGCAGAAGACCAAGAAAACGTGCTCCTGAAGAAATACAACTATACTTGGAATATCAGAAACAATCATGCGCTGAGAGATATACTGAAGTAGCGATTGTAGTCGGAAAAACGACAAAAACTGGCAAGGACGAAGATAGATTTTGAAACTACGAAAATCATAAGCTGTTTTGTCCAATTTGGAATCTTGACGATGCCGACTTTTCTGTTAAATTATTAAGAGCGTCTCTCTGTTAATTTCAAGATTGCTCGGCACGGCGGCTTTAAGTTTTGAAAACGCTGCCGACATTTTGATTCAAACCACCTTTGGGGAACTTTCGTCAAAATTATTATTTAATTTTTATGAAAACTTTTGGCTTTTGAGAAATTCGAACGGTTTGCGTAATTATTATAATAAAAAATATATTATGTATAAATGCTGCGATATGAACAAAGAAGAATTAGAAAGACTGAAAACATGTTCTGACTCTCAAAAATCGAAGAAAAACATAATTTCAAGAACGGCTAAATAGACTTTTTTTCAGAAGTCGAAAGTGCAATATTACATTAAAACCAGCACCCATCTCATCCAGGGTTGTTCTATTCGGAACTCTTGAAATAAAAAAAAATGGGCATAAAAAATTCCGCGGTGACATTGCCAATGCTGCCGAAAAGTTGTGAGCGCATTTGCATAGGTCGTATTGGCAAACTTGTTCAGTAATGTCGTATTATGAAAAAAATTTTCTTTACTAAGTTCATCGAGTGATATCATATTTTATGGTTTTCTTGTCAACGAACTTGCGAGTCCACTAAAACTCGATTTCACACAACCGCAATTGAGTGTTTTTAAATCAGTAACTATTTGTTTATAATTATAGTTTCTCAGCTGGTGATTTTGACAAAGTCGAACTCTTTTTAATAATATAAGATGAGTAGCGACAGCGAGGCGATGTCGCAGTACATTTTCATAATATTCATCAGCGGAAAATGACGCTTTCTGGTGAGCATACAAACAGAAAATTTTTTTTTTTAAACCAGCCAAGATTTTTTTATTCTTTATTTCACCTTTAACAACCGGCACGTCTGTCATCTGAATGCTGTCTCTTCACTTGAAAAATACCCCTTTTTTTGGCAACTTAAATGACAACGCCATGCCAATAATTCCGAATCACCACAACACACCAAGAAGTTTCTGTTTCCTCTACAAATTTCTTCCTTTTTTGTATCTTCAAGTTTGGATGAGTACAACACTCAAGTGTGCTATAAAGTCTTTAAAATGTGATAGTTTCAGTCTTTAAAAAATAATTTATACGCCGCATAAAGCCCACTCCAGGTATCTACACTTTTGCATATAGCGCCTCATCGTTGACCCTGGAAGAACATAGTTGGAACACAAAACACTAACAATACGAAGAAATTACACATGTACTGTGTAAAGTGACTGCCTGATAAAAAGAATGAATCAATCATTAAGTATGAAGAAAATGCAAATTGCCGATTTTAAGTCATTTATTTGCTGGGTAATGTAAAAACACGAATCAGTTTCCAAGAAAATATTTGCCGTTCGCTTTTGACTTAGCACGTTAAAATGACTGATCGCTTGTTTTCACAATGGACGAAGGCTAAACTAAAGAGAGAAAGTATCTTTATGTCGTGTTGGCTTTTTAAAAGCTTGATGTTACCCAAAGCATATTTGTCGACAGTTCAGATAACAAAAGGTGGTGATGTAATTTTGAAAAAAAGATGATTTAAAAACTATCATGCTTTGCGCAATCATTCTATATAAATCATAACTTTTGGTCTCATGAATATTCAAGACAGTTTGTCGGTGCCCAGTAAAAGACAATTACTTCGCCGTATATTCGCGATTTGGTAAATATCGATCACTAATTAGTAACCTCTGCTTCGGAAAACAATTGTTGAATATCTTAGTCTCACAGATAAATCACTTGTACGGCATCAGCAAATAGCTGATTGTTCGGCACTGACATGTCATAATACTTTGCTCAACGCTGAACCCCGTTCAACCAATAGAACGTGTGCATAATACGACCCAGTGGCCATAAACAACAACTTCAAGTCGAGGTCAGTGTCCAAGTTTTCATACATTTACTGTATTTCTGCCTGACTAGCTTCGACTCAAAGTTTTTGTTCGTGGCCAGTGGGGCGCATTATGCATACGGTCTATGTCTTAAAATTATTCGCACCAACCTGATCCATGTCGACTCGTTTGCCTTGATAGTCCAGTCTAATTGGAACTTCCGGTGAGAACACAACAGACCTGAAGAAAGTGGGGGGTGCCGACGGGCTGGAATTGTCCTTGGGTGCCTCAGGTGCGGAAACAAACGTGAGAGGTTCCTCAGCGTCTGGCGAGTCCAGAAGCAGGTCACGTGATATCAAATGCAGTGATGGAGAACTCGTTAGACTTTTGACCGGGCTTGACTGGACACTGTTGGAGCCTGGAACGACAAAATCGCAAAACACAAATCATGCGCCCAGTCAGCAGTTAACCTTTGGCGATAACTCTTTCTCCTCTGCAGCATCAGGAAAGTTGAATGCCTTAGCGAACTTTTTTCCAATTCATTCCCTCCATGGAAGTTTTTAAGGCCAAACTCAAGACACATTTCTAAAAATTGTAAATTGTTATTACTATTACTATTACTATTACTATTATCATTATCAATAAATCATCATTATTAAGATTATTATTACAGGGTTCGTACACTTTTTCAGCTGTAAAATTCAAGGACTTTTCAAGGACTTTCAAGCACCCCCTGTTAAGCAATTTAATTCAAACTTCAACCTTCATATCAGCTAATACAAGAATACAAAAACATTTAATAAAGAGTAAACTGAGACAAATTCGTTAACACAACAGTTTTTCACCATAGCTTTGTCCCAAGCCATTACTAAAGTTTGTCCAGAGAATGATTTTCACCCCCTGAAGTTTCAACTCAATATCTTTCTCGAAAGTTCACTCAGGTTTAAAAATTACGAGGCTATTTTTTGGCAAAATTCAAGGACTTTCAAGGACCAACACGCAAGATACCAAAATTCAAGGACTTTCAAGGCCTTGAATTGAGGTTCTACAATTCAAGAGTTTTCAAGATGCGTACGAATTCTGTAATTATTATTATTATTATTATTATTATTATTATTATTATTATCATCATCATCATCATCATCATCATCATCATCATCATCATCATTATTATTATTATTATTATTAATATTATTATTATTATTATTAATAAAGTGGAGATTCTTCAGTTGGGACATATAGAGTGATGAAAAAGAGTTATTCGTTATATCCAACTTATAAAACTTGAAAGTCCGAGCTTTCAGGCTCCATCCAGAGCCCTTTGTCAAGGAGGTTGTGAAGTCGAGTAGCCGAACGACACTTTGTAGACTGGGGAGAGCTGATATCCCCGGTCACGATTTATCCCCGGGCTCCGTTGGTGTATCAAAATCGCTTCCCTGATCTTTCTACACAGGAAATCTTCATCCCGCCCTATAATCTTAGCACTATCCCATTCAATGGGGTGGCCGGTGTCCCTAACATGGTCGGAGATCGCCGACTTGCGATCAGACGCTTCAACCGATTTTCTGTGCTCGGTTACCCGAGTGCTGAGGCATCTGCCGGTTTCCCCGATGTATGTTGCGTCGCAGCCTCCACAATTGATGTTATAGATGACTCCACATTGATTTCCAAGCGGGAGTTATACAAGAGTCAAACCTAACCTTTGTTATCTTAACCTTGTAAAAAAGGTTAGTTATCTGAACAAGTAGTTAATAGCAATTTTGGTGGGAAAAATTTAACAAGCAAAGTAATGTCTACTTTTTCATATCACCCCCATGTGATCCAGTTCCTGACAATACCTCGCAAAGGAAGTATTTTGTCAGCCTGCCCACGGAAATCATATTTAAGGTCATTCCCCTCTTTTGCAATAAGCAATTCCAACTGCGCTTCGCGTGAGCAGTGTTTCCATGTGTGGCCAAATCCAAGATCATTATTTATTACTTTTGATTTTAAATAACATTTTTATTACAAAAATAAAAATTTTGATTTCAAAACTAAAAAGATTGATTTCAAAAATCAAAAGTCAGAGTCATTCTGTTTATCATGCTATTTGTTTTTCTTGACTGCGATTACGATAGTTGATCTTGTCTGATCAGTTTCGTCGTTCCTTAAGAAACAGACTTCTCTTAGATTCTACAGGTATTATTCTAGCAACTCTGGAGTCAGACAATCTATTGACGAAACGTGGACTAGTAGATTTGGACCATGAAAGCTTGGTGATCCTTCAGCGATATTGCGATGTTAGCCAAGCGAACAGCCGAAGCGTGATTAAAAAACAGCAAGAGCCTGTGGAGCAGGCTGTAGTCGGGCTGCGGCAATATGCTATTGCTTGTGTAAAGCTATTGTTAATGCATGTTATTTATGTATTTATTTTTTTTAGTAGTTTCCAAGCCCCTGGCAATCCATTTTGGGAGTCCTGTGGGAAGGCATTCATGACATGCGCATCATCCACACGGTCCACCCCAAGATTTTCGAAATGGTTGCAGATAAAAGCATGCCATTTGGCATGTAAGCAGCTTTTACCTTGCTAATTACTTCCCATGACAACAATAAAGATGGAAAACATGGCCACCATCTTGGACTTTTCGAAAATTTTGTTTTTAGCAAATTTTCAGTAAACGTCCTTGATTTTAATAGAAAACACGTTTTTATAGGCTCAAATATCAAAATATTTAAAACGAGATGAAATAACTGAAAATAGAAAACATTTTGTGAAAAAAATTCCATTTCTTGAATCAAACTTCAATTTGCATAATTAATTTCGCATAAGTTATAAGTGATAACGTCATCCACTTAACGTCAGAAGAAGTGGTATTAATTAGACTAAAGTTACTGCAAGTTTAATTTTAATTGCTGCAAAGCTTCAGAATCTAGGTTGGAAAAACTTATGGGGGGGGGGGCGTAGAACCCCCCATAAACGTTCAAGGCTTAGATCTCTTGGGCTCAGCTTCAGGTTTTTTCTCCACATTCGAGATGGCATCTTTTACTAAAGAAAAAGATAAAAAAAAAAAAAATGCGCTGAAATGACGGTAGAAGACCTAAAGTCATTGCCTGTACCAAGTTGACATCTAATCTAAAATGCGTGGTGCTAAATAAGAGTCCACTTCGCCCAACATGAAATCAACATGATCAGGGATCGATGTTATAAAATGTAGCACTAAAATAGGAAGAACTCACCAGTTTTCGGCTGCGAAGACGACGCTCTTGACTCTTCTTCACTACGACTACAAAGCGATGAACGTGTAGAAGGTCCAAATGCGCAGAACGTGCAAATGCGCATGAAATCCGCTGGCCAAACAGACTGCCTGACTGAAAAATCTTATGTTGACGACCGAAAAAGGAGAACACCGAAAACTAAAATCGGGTCACAGCCCGACTAAAAAAACATTGATTTAATAAATAAACACTTTTTATCTATTTTAAAACACTCCTCGAGTACCCTATGTATCGCTAAATTCGTATGCCGAATCAACGTTAAGTTTAGCAGGGTCTGTCGCATTATGCAACGTCAGATCGGCAGCTGATTCAGAGTTTCAGACTGCGTACTTGCCATGTACCGAACCTAACACCCAAGTTAAGATAATTGCGTTCGACGAAGTGGACGCATACTAGTCGCGTCGTTGTTCGCGGGCTCAGGCTTGATGCTACCCCTTCTGCTGAGGTCGTGTGCGAAAACTGTCTCGATTTCATGCTCGACCGTGAGTGGCATGGTAACAAACATGTGCTTCGAATGTTCGTGGAGTTTTCGTCGCCGATTTTGAGGGTCTTGAGGGTAACTAAGCGAAGTTGTTTTGATTTATTTTAAACTTTTACAAAGAAACGTGAGTAGAGATATTTATCACGACTTCAGAATGTTGTGCAATGATAGTTTTTGCAGGAAAGAAACGTTGCGTTTCGCGTTAGACTCGATGCCGAGGCCGCTTTCTCTAACCCCGAATTCAGTTTCTTTCAGCAAGTGAACTGCAACAGTCAACC
>JAOBYE010187994.1:0-12538 GCA_025403585.1 Parazoanthus swiftii
TTTGTAAAAGTTACAGAAAAATGATCAGAATCATTGCAGATCTGAAGTTTCATGTATCTCCATCTGCAGACTGAGACACAATCATATACGAAGGGGTAGCCATACCAAGTATATATCCAAGTACCCATTCAGGTTTTGGGTAAGAAAAGGGTTGGATCTTGCACATTCTGCAGTTATTCCATGGGTACTCTGATATAAAAGTGACAGGAACGTGGGGAGAATTTGAAACTCTCAATTTAGGCATTTTTTTGTGGATTGAAGATTTTACCTGAACTGCTTGGGATTACAAGATTTGGCATGCATTCATCTAACTTTTGAATTTAAAATATATCATTTTTGATTTGACCTTGGATACATTTTTAGACCTATAGCATCGAAATTATTATTCTTTTTTTTTTGGGGGGGGGGGGAGAATTTTGACACCAGAGTACCCTTCCTAGGGCAGTTGTTTTACCATACCTGTTCAGCAAGAGACACCAGATTAAAAAATTGGATCATAAAATCAAGGAACAATGTACTTTATACTTACGGATGTCCCTAATGTATACAAGCAATCTTGCCACAAGAGTCATATACTCTTCCTGAAATGATTAAGCACACAGACAGTTACAATGAAAAATTATGACATGGAAAGGTCTTGTCTACTGACGACCAGATATGTTGATTTCAAAGAAGACCTAAAGTTACAGAATGCTAGTTAAAGTCATCTCACAGTTGACAAACCTGTTTTAAAAAGCAAACTAATCCCCCCCCCCCTGCATAGATGCCCTCCCGAGAAACTGGACAGAAACATAATGCCTTTTGACCATATATAAACTTTGGGTATGTGAACAACATAACGCGTGCCATCAAAAACAGGAAAGCTTTAATATAGCTTCCTTAGTTTATAGTTTCGATACTAGCAATTAAGGTTAAATAGTTCCTCTAGAGAAAAACATCGCGCGTGCTGAAAATTAAATAGATCACCGACATGCACTAGAATGTCTTAAAAACAAATCTACAGTGGTAAAAAGAAATATGGCAACCGACAAAATTTCGTGACGAAGTTGGTGAGAGAACTAATATGAACTTTACAAAACAGAGCAATACCAGTAGCCAATCGAAATGTCATGATGCATATGCAGTACTTACACAGTATAACATTGACCAAGAGCAAGAAATCTCAAAAACTAAAACACGTGCACCGTTATGAAGTAACCCGCTACACTTCTACTTACTCTAGATTGGGCTTTCATAAACACGTGTGTTTCCATGTCACTTGGATTTTTTGCCATCATGGCTGTGTTGCCAGTACTAATCGAGGCTCGGACCGCTTCTTCTCTGAGGACGGAAGTCGTAACGTAACTTGTAAGTTTACTCATTCTTACAGCGTATCAAACAAAAGACTGGTTCTAAAACAAACTTAATACGAAACGCATTTCTTATCACATAACAGTAAAGTTCTACACTTACATTTGGGAAACAACTTTTAATCGGAAAGCCTCACTCCGCCACTCTTGATCGCCTGCCGCCATGACTTGATCGCAAATGCCGTGCAGCAACAACTTCGTGTATCTCCATACGAAATATCCCACATTACGTCATCTCGTCAGGATGGGGTACGCGTATACGGGGAAAGGTACGGGGTTAAAAATAGCTGATATTCGCCCCAAACTGATATTTAGACATTTGCTGATAGCTGATAACTTGATTTTTAACTGATAATAGATATTTGTACATTTTTAACAAAAGTCATTTGTAACTTTATTGTTTTCAATTCAAGTCCTCGAAAAAATCAAACTAATGTCAGCCTGTGAGTACAGCTGCCGGACCTGTTTTTTCTTTTGCAATTTATCCTTGAACTTTAATGTAATATGTGGCATAATGGAGTTTTATGCAAAGTACTGGTCGATTTTTATACCATTTTATGTAAAGGTCTGGCACTATACACAATAAGAGTTTCAGACTTCCGGTCAAAATGAGCACTCATTAAGTCAGACTATTGTGTTTGGCGGTGTTTAACAACAGTCTGACTTAATGAGTGCTCACTTGGACCGGAAGTCTGAAAATCTTGACGTGTGTACAAGAGGCACTAGATTACACGAATTCATTTAAGTTTTAAAACTGAAGATCGCGAATTTCAACCGATAACTGATATTTGGCCAAATTTTCGGCTGATGACTTATATTTCGGTTCCTCCCTCCGGACCCTCCAGCAAAGGTGAACAACTTTTACTGTACATACAGTCTTAATACTAACCTTTAGTGTGACCATAGACACAACACTTACAAGTATAACCAAAAAGAAATGTTCTGTAGATTTCCGCTTGTTCTCATCTTCTGAATTGCAATGGTACACGTGTATCAGCTGATCATAGGATATTCAACTAAAGTAAAGTTCATTTCCAATACCGTTAACAAATTATGAAGAGGAACGTTCTTTGAAATGAAGGAAGTCAACAGCTCTGTTTGACGCAACAAACTGTACTGTTCTCGATTTCCCGTGGGCTTCTGTTGCTTACTTGCTTTAGAAATTATAATAGAAGTAAAAACAAAACTCACAAAATGTGTCATTTTATCTGATCAACTTTTTTTTGACTCGCACTTTACAAATTAAACTTACAATACCCCTTAGCCTATGTTCAATAATTTAACTAAAAAATTTCCGCCTTTTTTTCTCATCATCACCACCATCATTACGATCATCATCATCACCATCACCGCCAACATCGTCATCACCATCACTGTCATCATCATCATCACCACCATCAACACCACCATCACCACCACCATCTTCATCGTCATCACCACCACCACCACCATCTTGATAATAAATAGATTTTTACAACAACCTATTATTTTGTTCACTGTAACGTAATTCACGCTCGTTAACAAATCAATTTTTTTTAAAAATAATACCGTTTAAATTCTGAAACTTAGCTGCTACCATTTGACGTATGCTTTCATGTGTTGTGGGATAGTTAGATCACGGAAAATCACGGGACAATTTTGCTGACCAAGCAGTCATTCCCTTTGGATCAATTGCCAGCTTACTTTATAAGTTGGATCAAAATCTTTTACATCGAAGGTAAGAGCAAATAGATCACAGGCCGGACATCACAGAGAGAAAAGGGACAGATGAGCGAAACTGGTCAGCGCAAGCAAGGGGAAAAATCAGAATTTTGTCGCAATAAAATAATTCGAGTTTTTGACTTCTGCAAATGCCCTCAAATCGAGCAAATGTGCAAACGAGTAGAAAACTTCATAGGCGATCCGATAGACCAATTTCGATATATAAAAATTCAGCCCGAAACAAAAGACATCAATACGAGGCTCTGGGGAATAAAGCACAGAGTTTGTATGGATTGTTCCCCAGAGCCTCGAGCTGATGTCTTTTGTTTCGGCCTTAATATATCGAAATTGGTCTATTATTGGACGGACAGAACTAAGTCAAGCAAGTCCCCGATGCAAGCCTCTATGATTGGTGTAAAGTGTTTCTTCTGGGAGTGCATTCTCGGAGAATGACCTCAATGTCCCTCAACTTGTTACAGTTGTTACTGTACCCTTATTAAGTTCCACGCTGCTCACAAACAAAACCTTCAAGTCGAGGCTAGACACTCACTTTTCATACATTTTTTGTATTTTTGAGCACTTGGCCTCGACTCGAAGCTTTTGCTTATCGGAAGTTCAGCGGCGTAATCCGGAAATGGGCTATTGGTCTGGGATTTAATGGGGCCAAAAACAGTTGTAAAATTGCCTACATTTTGGGAATCCCACAGACGAACATAAGCTTTTTTATAGTTATGTTCGAGAAACGATTTGTTAGGAATCTTTTTACCTGCAAAGCCTAAATACGGAATTTGTAGGTAAATTTCAGTTTTATCAGAAATAATTCCGTGCTAAAACTTCAAAGCATTATCACTTGTGGTGAACAACTTAACATTTGCACTTTTTGACATTCTAATCAACCAGAAAGAGCGCGCGCAAAATAAATAAAAAAACAACGAAAGCAACACATATGGGATTTGTGCTACATAGAATTTTAATTCATTATTATTATTATTATTATTATTATTATTATTATTATTATTATTATTATTATTGTTATTACAACTATTATTATTAATCTATCGATCAAATGCCCTGCTCCTTGAATGAGCAACCCCTCTTGCGGTGCTTTAGCTTGTTGCCATACCAACGGCTTCCGTATTGAACTGACAAGATGGCGTCCCGAACGGAAAGTGAAGAGAGTGGAGTAAACATTGAAACGGACAGCGATGGCGTTTCAAGAAAGATAGGTGATCCAGTCGGAAATTTATCAAAATACATTTGTTTACCTCCAGGTTATTCCGGAAAGCCGAAGAAAGGCCACCTGATATTTGACGCCTGCTTTGAGAGCGGCAATCTTGGTCGGGTGGACTGCATCACCGATTTCGAATACGATTTGTTTATTCGACCTGATACTTGCAACCCTCGCTTTAGAGTTTGGTTCAACTTTACCGTCGAGAACACGACGCCATACCAACGAGTTATCTTCAACGTCGTCAATTTTAGTAAAACTAAAAGTTTGTATCGAGAAGGAATGACTCCGCTCGTCAAGTCGAGCAGCAGGCCAAAATGGCAGCGAATCCCGGCAAAGAACTGCTTTTATTATCGTTGTCCCGATCACCGCAAGAACTACGTCATGTCGTTTGCATTCGCATTTGACAATGATAGCGATGTATATCAGTTTGCTTACTGCTATCCATACACCTACACACGCCTGCAGAACTACTTGGACGAGCTCGAGAGGAAGAACCTGGAGTATTGCAAACGTGATCTGCTGTGCCTGACAGTTCAACAACGAAGGCTTGACATCCTCACGATCACAGCCCCAGGAAACACACGAGACGATGTAAAGAAGCGGGTTGTTTTTGTTACTGCTAGGATTCACCCAGGTAAGCTTGCGGTACCCCCGATCCGGCTCATATCGTTGGGACATGAGTCATCACTCATGTCTCATGAGTGTATGTGTGTGTGGTGGTGGTGGGGGGAGGGTATTCCATATATATGCTATACCTTCAGGGTATACTTATCTGGCCTTCTGATCAGAAACAGGGTATATAATTTTTGGAAACTTGGAAGTTTATCATAATCAGGGTCTACAAATTCTGTGCTCTAGCAAAGAAATAGGTGTAAAATTTGAGCCAAAATCGTAAACAGGGTTTGAAATTCTTATCAGTTTTTTTGCAGAAACAGGATCAGGGCTCGAGTGTCTGGCTGGAATCCCAACCCAACTATTGGTTGAGAACCCCCCCCCCCCAACATGAGAGATCTTTACTTGCAGGGTATACACCACCAGTTAAATGCCAGCCCCTGACGAAACCTTCCAAAACTAAAAATAAAAGGAACACAGGTTCTCAACATTAACCAATGAATATTTTTTAGAGAAAGAAATTGATTCCATAGCCTTGCAAATTGATTCACCACTTTCTCCATGATTTGATTATGTACAAAAAACCCAACAGCTGATTTCCATGAATTCAATTATATTTTAGAATCTTTCACTGATTATATATTTAGCCTAGGGGGTGGAAGGATTGAGGGCGGTTACTTAAGAATGGTCATACTTTTCCAGTGCAAAAAATGTCAGCCAGGTGGCCCTTAGCCTGCATGCAGATGCCAGTCTTTGCACGACCATTTCAGTGGTTTGTAGACTAGGTAGTCCTGGGCCACAAGTAACATGAGAACATTGAAAGTTTTCTCAATCTCTTAAAAATCAACTTTCTGTGTCAGTTCAATATTTCATTTTCCAGCATTGGTGCAACCAAACTATTAAAGGAAAGATTGCAAAACAAACCAAATTTAACCTGATATCATGCTTAGGACCTCATGCTGACTTTTTCCTGTTGTTTGTTTTCACAAGTAGAATGAAAAATGAGTACAGTCATGCAAATTTTCCCCTTTCTTTTTCCTGTCTTTCAGGGGAGACCCCATCATCATATGTCTGTCAGGGGCTGATAGACTTTCTTGTCAGTGACCATTCAGTTGCTAAGGTGTTACGTGAGTATCTGGTATTCAAGATTGTACCAATGATAAATCCAGATGGTGTAGTCCTTGGCAATTACCGCTGCTCACTTATGGGCTTTGATCTGAATCGACACTGGCAAGAGCCATCGCCATGGGCACACCCAACTTTGGTAGCTACAAAGAGCCACCTTATGGAACTTGACAACAATGAAAATGTATTGCTAGACTTCTACATTGACATTCATGCCCACTCAACAATGATGAATGGCTTCATGTATGGTAATGTCTATGAAGATGAAGAACGGTTTGAACGACAGTCGGTTTACCCAAAACTGTTGTGTGCAAATGCTGAAGATTTCTCCATGACAAATACATCATTCAACAAAGACTCTGTGAAAGCGGGAACTGGTCGGCGCTTTCTGGGTAGCTGTCTACATCCTAAGGCTCATTGTTACACACTAGAGGTGTCTTTCTTTAGTTACAACACAATAACACAGGGGACGGCACCTTACACAGAGGAGGGTTATTTTAAACTTGGGAGGAATGTTGCAAGAACATTCTTAGACTACTACAAACTTAACTCTCTCATACTGCAGACAAAGAGAAATAACTCAAAGCACTCCTCCTCACGAAGAGATTCAAGTGGTTCACTTGATGGCAAGCACAAAACAGGATTGAAAACCAGCAGATTCTAAATTGAGGTGGTTGCATCACAAGTATCCAAGAGCTTGTGTGCTAACTACCGTATGTGATTGTAAATATTCAGATCATGTTCAAAAATGTGAACAAGTCAGTGAAACACCACACTGCTTTTTTCCACTACCATTATATCTGAACAATTCAAGTAATAAATCAGTTGATCGTGTTTGATGTTAAATGTAAATATTATAAGCCAGGATTGTTTGCTCCAAGTGTAAAGGATTAAATAGCATGTTCTCTGAAGTAGTATGGCTCTGGTTACATCATAGCATCACAGTGTTAACTTCTCTGATGACAACCACTTTTAAATTTTACAACTTTAAAGTATTAAATAAAAGCTTGACATATTTAAATTAAAGAAAATTTCATGTATTGTGAAATATCCATGTTCCCAAACATTTGGCTTCTTTGGTTTCCACATGTGGATACTTTACCTGTAAAGGACAAAACTAACGAAAATGTCAGAGAAAAGTTGATAAATGTTTGTCCACCAGGGAGCATGATTGAGTGTTCTTAATTACTGTGAGAATGTGAGTCTTTGATAATATCTTTAAGGAGCTGTATCGCGGCAGTTTTTAGTATTTGATTTCCATCAATATAATTATATTGTTAACTCTATAATTTATTCCCCAGAGCCTCGTGTTGGTGTCTTTTTTTTTAGGCTGAATTTTGATATCTCGAAATTGGTCTATTTTGGCTAAGTCTGATTTCTTTTCAGCTTAACAAGAAATCAAATAATCTGATGAATCATAAGTCATTTCCATCCATATCATCCTGCAAACATTAATTAAATTCAATATTGTTTATTCTATGTAAACTATTTGTTGAAACAATTTAGTGAGATAGAGCTTCTTGTTTTAAGAAATTTGTCCTTGATTACAAAAATGAGGTACATGTACTTTGATATGTTGGTGTTTTAATTTACAGTGAACCACCCCTTTTAAATTATCAAAATTGTTTCAAATTACAATACCCTAGTTAAATCATCAACTTCATAAACAAAAACAATGATTTTGTCCCCAGATCTCTTTATTTAGTAAGCCAGGTTGGATTTTAAATCTAGAATGACAGAGGTACTTCTAGTCGCACTAACATGTCTGTGTCAAGAAATCATATTTGACTGGGCTGTAGACTTTAATTAAAATGCAAATTTGTGTAATTCAACAGTAGCAGACAACAGAATAGCACTGATTGAAGCATTTTAATTTCATGCAGTTAATAATTTATTCATAATGACATCTCTAGCTCCAGATGCTTATCTTGGAATCCACAGTTTCTGCCTATCATATTATTTTATTAATCACTGAATGATGCTCCTTATGATTGAGCAAATTATCCAGAGTACTATCTTGAGTAAAATTACCTGTTACTGGCAGAAAAGATGCTTTGAACAAGAGTGAAACCCCCTGCAGGAACACTTGGATCGAAGAAGTTTAGAAACATGTTCTGCAGCATTTGTCCCATATTTCCTCATGGAGGTGTATCAATTAAAGGGGACCAGGCATGGCCCTCTTGCCTATTCATCAGTCTATACTATTTCATATTCTATTCAACTGTGCATTGTGGCCTTATTTTCAGATTTGCATCTCGGGAATTTTACTAATTAAAAACATTCTTATGATTAAGAGTTCAAAGAGGTACTGACAATGGTTTCATCACATAATTTTATTTCCAAATAGAAACCCCTTCAGGAATAAGTCTTGTTGGCGCATACATGTCGAGTATTTTATGCAAACAGAGAGAATGCTTTAAAACATTTTACAGCATGTTCATTTTAATAACAGAGTGACTGTTCTTTAATTAGCATACTGTCAGAGTTATTAATAAATCCCTGTTCAGTTTGAAAATAGCCTGTAAATTAACAGTGTACACTTTTGCCAGCTGGCTATTCAAGATACAGTTCAATTAAGATATATTATTTCTTACAAATCCTTTTCTTTAATGGTTTTTTTTTATTAAAGAGTTCACTCCCAGTTTTCCCAGTCATCGTCCTGTTGGGAGAAAAAACAACTTGTCAAATGAAAATCACTAAATTAATAAAAATATTTTAGACCCAAAAACAATTAATTTTCTGTCAGACCAATTTGAAGACATAGCCTCCCTTAATTATTCTCGAAAGCAATTATTTAATAATGAAGAAAATGATGGTCCAATTAAGGCTTCTCAATGGAAACTGAAACAAAAACCCTTTTTCTAAATATTTAAAATTAAATTACAGTGGGCTCATACTTTCAATTGTAATGTTCACCAGACTCTTCTGCTCTCACACTGAAAATCTGGCACAATGAATCAGTGACAAAGTAACATAATTATTTTCTTGTGTTTATGCACAAAGGCTTTTACCAGGATATTTGAACAGCTTTTAAGCCTGTTTCTCATGTAGACATATCATCGCAAGGAGATGCAAATGATTTGTGGAGGGGTGTTTGCAATGATAAACAAACTGAAAACTATTAGCGATCATTCACAATCTTTGTGATGACATTCAGGATTATGTCACCTATTTTTCATTGTCACACCCCAAAGGGTCACAGACCCGCCATAAAGATAGAAGAATTTATATCTTTATGGCTTGTTTGTGTTGGAGGCAGAAGCAAGACATGTCAGGAACGAATGGTAAAAAGCATTTCCATTAATGCAAACAATTTGTGTTGGCTTGAAAACATCCCTCCGCAAACTGTTTGTGATGATTTATGCCTAGTATATGGAAAACAGGCTTTAGTTCCAATTAGTTAAAATCTTGGCAGCACTCACATCAAGATCTGGATCTCCCCCCTTACTGGTCAAGTGTTCCACCATCTTCTTCACCTCCTCCTCTGTGATGTCAGCCTCAAGATCCAGGTCATCATCATTGCCATCATCCCAGTCGAGTGACTGAATGTCATCAACAGGTGACACCACCACAGCACTGGACGATGATGAACTGAGTGATGGCGAGACCTTGCCACAAACACCTGGCAAAGTTTCTTAAAGTTTAAAAAATGTACTCTATTTTAGACAAAAGCTTAACAACCCAGAGACAAAATGCCAAAAATGTCGTATCCTAAAGCAATTTTCATTTGAATGCTCTGGGTGGTCAGTTATTTGAATTATTAGGATTCCTGCAACTTGTCTGTAATGTCTATATACTAACAAAATTTCAATGAAAGGGCCGGAGCAATTAACCCCACCCACCCCTATTTTAAGCAAATATTTACACACCCAATATAAACAGGAACTAGAAGTGGCAGACCAGAATACAATACAGTGAATGTTACCTTTGGCATGGGCTTCATCACTTAGCTTGGACCAGGAGCTATCAATAGACTCATCTGAACTGTTGCTCCTTGCAGCCGCAGGAGGTGTAGGGTCACAAGACCCTTCACCACTGGTAACATCAGCCTCAGTGACCACTGTAACACCACTGCCACTGGCCAGCTTGGACCAGGAGCTGCCAATAGACTCATCTGAGATATTACTCTTCACAGCCGCAGGAGCCGCAGGGTCACATGACCTATCGTCACTAGCAACAACAGGCTCAGTGGCCACTTTAGTATTAGCATCCAACTTATCATTGCCTTCAATTTTTCCCTCTACAAGTGCCGTGTCTTCCTCTAACAAGGCTTGTTTATCTGTTGCATGTTGTGACTTGCTTGAAATTTCCTTGATATTTGGTGTCCTTTTTAAAGGATCCATGGTTTCCATTTTTGCAACAGAGTTGCCAACAACATTTTGTTCACTTATGTGTGTAGATACAGTGGCGGAGAAGCTCTTTACTGTATCAACAAATGTTTCAACACTATCTTTAGAACTAATGTCTGTATTATTAGTTTGCTCAGCACCATTATCTTCCACTTGTTTTAATTCTGTAGACTGCGATTTGGTTTGACCAGCTACTCTTGATACAGCTGCGGGTGTTTGGACAAACTTATCTGTGGTCTCATCATCTAACTTAGCTGTTAATTTTTCTGTCACTGTTGTCAGTGGTTGTTGTTGCTCTGTACTGCTGGGTGACTGTGTCGCTGAAACACTGCTTATTTCTCCAAATTTTTCCTTTTCTACTTGTCCTTCAGTTTTTTCTACTGCTGTAGTTGCACCAACATCATCACTGTCCCATGGGTCATCTGTGAGATATAAGAATATACTGTACAATGTAGGCTATCAACAATACAATGGCTGTAATTTATCATTGTTTAAGATTGTTCAAGGTTACTGAACACCTTGCAGGGTACTTCTAGTTTTTGCCCAATAGGTCACTTGACAAACCCTATAAACCTAATATATACCACTGGAAAGCTTAAAAAATTTTCTATT
This sequence comes from Parazoanthus swiftii, assembly GCA_025403585.1. Taxonomy (NCBI): domain Eukaryota; kingdom Metazoa; phylum Cnidaria; class Anthozoa; order Zoantharia; family Parazoanthidae; genus Parazoanthus; species Parazoanthus swiftii. The sequence continues at coordinate 10,980 of JAOBYE010187994.1, forward strand.
AATGCCATGAATGAATGAATAATCTCTATTCATTTAAATTGTTTTACCAAATTATTAGTTGTTAGAAAAATCTGTTACATTGATTACAGACTAAAATTTAGGTTCACTGAGTTAAAAGTCACTCAGATTTCACTTTACATTGTCATTTGTCACATTTCTAGCATTGGCAAAGTGCACACATCAAAACTGTGTCGGTGATTTTTTACTTGATTAAGTCAGTCATCTTTTAAAGTTGCTTATAAGAAATTGTATCTTAAATATATTTTTATTGAAGAATTAAAAATGGTTTCTTTTTTTTCACCTTCCTCATCTCCCCAGCCGGGCAGATCCTCTTGTGCCTTGTCTGCTCTCAACACCAAGGCTGCTTTCCTTTTTTCATCCTGTTAATAAATTAATTAATTTTTTATTTTATTTCTGAATCGCTCTTTTTCTTTAACAAGACCTTGGCAATCAGTGAAGCAAAATAATTTACAAAAAATACCTAGTTTGCATAAAAGCTATCCCCCTCCCCCCGAGAACCTCAAAACACTTTCAGTATGAATTATTATCATGTTGATTTGACTGTTGTTTACCTTGTGTAAACTTACAAAAAGACTGTCGGCATTATAAAATTTGGGTGTTAAAAACAAATTTAAAATAATAACAGTAAGTAATAATAATAACAAGTAACAAATAATAATAACATTCAATATTAATACTGATAATACTTTCAACCTTGCAACTGTGAAGTAATAATTATGAACTTATTGCAATTCTGAGCTGTCAATACCACATTATATTGTAGCTAGTTTGGAGAAAATATATTCCATATTGGTGGAGTCGAGAAGTTCAGATTATGGCTTGTTTAGTTGATGAACAATAAACTAAGGTAACCTTCTCGAACAGTAATAAATTATTGATAAAAGTATTGTTGACACTGACACAGCCATCTGGATAGTATATTAAACCAAAATGTAAACTAATCAGTTAAGCAAGAGTGGTGTAATCATGTTAATACCTGTTCTAGTTGGTGAAGTTTGTAGAAGTATCTGTTCCAAAATAGTGAGTGAGTAACTGCTCCGGGGACCTGATAAGAGAAGTGAGATACAAAGCAGTTAATCAGCTCTCTCTTTGGGTTTAGATTTGAAATCTGATATTGAAATGTTCATAATTACATATTAATTAGAAAACAGAATTTTTTATACTAAAATAATCTGATAAGCAAATTTTTGCATCCACGCAGACGGGGCCTTGATGTTATATTAAATTAGGTGAAGTATCACTGAATGATAATGATGAACCAAAGTTTCAAGACTGCATGTACTGTTTCTTAGCTTCAAAACCTGATAGTTGTGATAACAAGAGGCTTCAAAATCCTAACTCGGGCCAAGCCGTGTTCTTTAAGCAACTAGTTTAAAATAGACTGAAACAGCGTATGCCTCCATTTCACTTGTTCACTACATGTACAATTCGTACAGTATTTTGTAAGCATACATGAAATATAGGTTGAGAATAACAGATGCTGGTTTTAAAAGAAAATGGCTGCCAAATTGTTTATATGTGATTATACGGCTATGATG
>JAOBYE010188105.1:0-17702 GCA_025403585.1 Parazoanthus swiftii
AGTTTCCAAGTCGCACTGAACCGGCCGTAATGAAGAAGCAAAACCCTGATTTGTCGGCCATGCAGAGGCAAAAGCAGGCACACGAATGCTCAAGAAGTTGCCGCGGTACTTTAGAAGTATCCTTGTTGATGGTAGTGAAGAATATGGGTAGAAATACAACGACGAGGAGAGAGCTCCGAAGGACGTGACTTTTCATTATGATAATGAGCATTGGTAATGTTAGCTGAGTAGAAGAACAAGTCTTCCAAATGCACCCAGAAAATTCAATTTTATTTATCCTCCTCAAAAAAGTGTGCCAACGCTTCCTTTTTTCTCTTGAAATTCTTATAGGTTCCATCGATTTGCATGCAGTCATTCTCCTCATCATTTGATTTTTCGTGGGTGTTGTTTTTCTTTAGTTCAGCAAGTGTATTCTTAATTGTCAAAACGTTGTCAGATTTTCTGCATTTACTACGCAACATATCGCATTCAACTTTGTATTGATTTCTTGACTCTGCTTGCTTAAATCATAAAATTCATTTTTCTTTTTTATGCTGAATATAAGCAAAACCATATTACTATAGGAAGTGGAATCCCAATTGTTGAACTTTGGGGTTTTGTGGTAACTTTAAGGTTTCAGTTTCTAGGAAGCCCTAAAAGTGTATAAAGACACACCTTTTTTATTCATTACGTGATATTGTTTAACTTAGGGTTTTAAAGGTAATTCTTGTACTACTGCAACTCTCTTTTCCATAGCCTACCCGACTATACCTTCTAAGCAGCAAGGAAGAAGTACAAGCATGATGGACCAAGCATTTCAAGAAGACTCAATAAAGAAGAGCCAGCGAATCCGTTAACTATCGACGAGGAAAACGTTTTGAGTTTGCTGACACGATTTAAGAGATCGGAACTAGCTAACAAACCAACAGTTGGAGAGGTAAAAGCGTCCATAGTAAGATGGAAAATAGGAAAATCACCAGGAATTTACTTCATTATAGCCGAACTATTGAAAGCAAACGCAGAGGTCTCTGTAAAGAAAATCCACCAGCTAATGAAAAAAGCATGGAAGCATGAGCAGATTCCGATCAAGTTGAAACAGGGATCGATTCTCAAAATAGCGAAGAAATGGAACCTTAAGGAATCTGTAGGTAAAATAGTTGGCTAGACTAGCCTGGAAATCAGCCTGAAGAAGACAGACGTCCTGTACCAGCCAGCACCTCAGAAAGAGTATCGCCCTCCACATATCACCATCGGCCAGTCAGAGCTGAAGTCAGTCCACCAGTTCAGCTACTTAGGGTGTACCATCTCTCCAGATGCCAAGATCGACAAGGAAATTGACAACAGACTGGCAAAAGAAAACAGTGCGTTCGGCAGGCTCTACAAGCGAATGTGGAAAAACAAGCATCTGAAGAAAGGTACAAAGATAAGTGTGTATCGCGCAGCCGTACTCACCACACCCCTGTACGGTTCAGAGCCACGAGTCACTTACCGTTATTACATATGAATTCTTGAGCGTTTCCATCAGCGCTGTCTACCCTCCATCCTAAACATCCACTGGAGCGACGTTGTCACAATCACCAAAGTCCTTGAAGAAGCGTGAGCTCCCAGTATTGAGGCCATGCTCATGAAGTCACAGTTTCGCTGGGCAGGGCTCGTCTCTCGAATGGAAAACCACCGACTGCCCAAGATAGTCCTCTGCGGGGAGCTCTCCACAGGGCACCGTGACAGAGGAGCACCAAAGAAAAGATTCAAAGCCTCCCTCAAGAAATCTCTATCAGCATGCCACATTAGTCACCAACAGTGGTCAGTCTTTGCTACCGACCGTGAAACTTGACGTCATACAGTCAACCAGTCAGTGTCCTCCTTTGAGAACAATCGCAAAGCCGCCATTGAGAAAAAGCAAACAGAAGGAAAAACAACGATGTAACAGCACTAACCCCGGATCTGACATTCCCATGCAGCCGCTGTGGTTGAGTCTGTCTGTCGAGGATTAGCCTAGTCAGCCACCAGCGAGCCTGCGCCAGACGTGGACAACACCCCTAACAGATCTTCGTTCGCGAAGCCAAGCCAAGAGATAACTACATATCAAACGAGTGCACGACGAAGTGGAAAAGAGGTTGAGAAATCAACAGGCGGGTTACACAAGGCAAAGAAGAAAAACAAATCAAGTTTTTGTGTTACCTTCGACATATCGTTGAGCAACTGCACGAGTGGCAAGCGACGCTGTATCTAGAACGGCTTCACAGAATTTAAGAAAGTCTTTGATTCAATCCTTGATGACAGTCTGTGGATAGTTACGAACGGGGAAAATGGGACACCAGAGAAAAACATGACAAAGGTTTTTATTCTAAACTGTCATATTTTTGTAACTTCCACCTGAGTACTAAATAGACTCTGTTGTTGTTAAAAGGCAAAATGATGATACGATGGTTTCCAGTGTACAGTGGAAGATCAAAGAGAAAAACATGAATGGTTCGACATTAAGTCAAGCAAGGTTGCAACATACGGCATTGGATTCTTACCCTTGATTATGATAGATTGAGTGATGAGAAGAACAGTTAGGAACAGCAAAAATGGTATCAAATCTGAGAAATTCACATCCGAACTTGACGACCTAGACTTCCAGACGACATAAGGATGCTGTCTTTAACCAAACGACAGATGCAAGACAAGATTAGCAAACTGAATATAGAAACCAGACGAGTAGGGATGAAGATCAGTGTGGAGAAGACTAAGGTAATGAAAACTAACTCCAAAAACCGGGAGAGATTAACCATCGACAGAGAGGACATAGAGGAGGTTGAGGAATGTATTTACCTGGGAGCTATAATCTGGAGGTAGCACCTAATAAATGTCATACTCAGTCCCCAAGGTCTTATCCATGGAAAAATAAAAGATGAAAAGACGTTTCTAATTCTTTTTTCATATATTTGCTTTTGTGGAAGACCCCGTTAACTATATTGCAACATTCCTGAGTTCGAGTACAAAGCGGCCATGTACTATGGCCCAGGTGTTTGTGAGGCCAGGCAATTTGTCAGGAAGGCGTCAACAAAACTAGAAATATCGTCAAGCTGGAAGAATATAGATCTGTAACAGGAGACCTACGACTTTGTAATCCTGCAGTACAATCGCAGGAGGTTTTCACTTTCATCGCAAGGACAAGCGATAAGAACGTATGGCCTTGTTGGTCTGCGAGATGCAGGGCGTGTGAACTTATGTCTGGAAGTAAAACTTTATGTAGCACAGGGACGGGCCAGGTCTCCGGGTGAATCGGAGAAGCTATTGTTGTATTAGATGTACACCATTAATGGGTACACACAAAGTTTGTACCAAACAGTATGTCGGGAACAAAACACAAACCCTAAGGCTAAGGAGACGAATAACTGGACATGCCAAAAACAATTGAGGTTTTAGCATGACCTTAAATTTAGTTCAAGCTTTGTTTTCAAGTCTCGCCAAATCTATTATTAGGATCGGAGACCATTTGGGTTCACCCCAAAAAAACGACCAAGCATCAGTTGGGGCTAAACAGAGTTGACGCATGGTGTATCCCACAAAACACCAGACCTGACTTAATACGTTTACTACATTTTCACTTCCACTTAAGAGGGTTGGTCTTGAGCCAAATGAGTACACAGAACTACAGTTTGTCGTTTTGTACGTTATAACATAGTATCAAACTTTACTTTGTTGACCTAAGGTTAACACTTCGACTTATGGATTAAACTCATGATCATATCAAACCGCTAAACTTTTGAACGCTTTGCCAAATGAACTCAGATGTATGAAGAACTTCAGATCTTTCAAAAAACATATCGCTGCACTAAACCTCGCTGGGCTGTCATCTAGTTAGTTCTAGTAAATATTATATCTATTTTTGACTAGATACTAGATTTTAACTCTAACTAGATTTATAGATATTTTATTAATTTTAACCACATATTAGTGATATATAGTATTTATATTAACATTTTGATTTATGATACTGTAAATTTTCTTCCTCATAAACATTTTCTTCCTATCGTTGCACTAAACCTCGCTGGGCTGTCCGCCACCTAGTTAGTTCTAGTTTTAAAACTAGAATTATAAACATTTTATTAAGTTTATCCACACATTAGTGATATAATAATACTTATTTTTAACATTTTGACCTGTGATATTTTTTTTCTTCCTCATTATTATATTTAGTTATTATTTCGTGGTAGGTCTGTAAAGTAGCTTTTAGCTAAGTACTTACCACGTTGATAAAGTATTGTATTGTATCAAATACGATGTATCTTAGCCACTCAAACATCAAACAATGCCATTATCTATCTATCGTGACGAAAGATACTTACTTGTATTGAGATTACAAGGGAACAGTCGTGTCTGGAGTTATAGCGGAAGTTGTCAGGCGGGAGGGCTTGTGGCCGGCCAATAGGTTAAGAAGACCTGGGAGGGCAACGATATGCAACAATATCGGTTTGTTTTAAAATGAAATGGTGACTTTGCATCGGTCTGAAGAGTGGAGGAGGAGTCACTTGTTTTGAAGTATTTTCTGAATGTTGGAGTAAATGTTTGTAGTAACGAAGGAAACCTTGTCAGATTTATTGTCTCGTCGACGTGCTCTTGTATTGTTTTATCAAGTTTTCAGAATCAATTGATCAATCACACCATTAAGTATGGATTAGTAAGGATTTTTTCCGGTTGCAGTTGGCCTTGTTCGTCAGTCGCATATTGGTAATCGCGTGGATTAACTGTTATTAAGTATACAAACTCCTCAGTTCAAACTTGAATGAAAGATTTAACCGATGTGGCCCTGGTAATCCGTAATTACAACCGCAAGCGGCGGTAATCGTCTGGATCCTCAGACGTTATTCTTCTCACTACCTTCCGCAGCTTAATATGCTTAATTGCATCCTTTCTCGACACTCACTGGCTCCGCAAGCGCGTATGCTCTTTTTGTAGGTTAGTGCGAACAAGATCACAAATAGTTATAGAGGTATGGCATGTAACTCAAAAATACAACTTCCACACAGCATCCGTATCTCGCCAAATTAACAACAATTGAACTAGTTCTGAGAATGAGGCGAGACCCGAACTCTGCAAATATCATGTCTAGGGATTGCAGCACGGAACATTCGGTACATCACGAAACGCCGGCGATGCGTTTGTAATAGGCGTGATAATTCCTAAAAATGAAGTTGACAAATGTACTCATTTTAGAATGGCAAGTGTTCTGTCTCCCTCTGAAAAGAGCTTTGAAAGGATCACATCCTACCATTTCTCCTTCCCGCCGAGTGGAAAGTTTGAATTGGCGTGACTATTTTGTGACTAACAACAGTTTTTTACCGCCTAAATTGGTTGATAATTTTCAAGATATCACGCAATTTTACCTGTGTTCTTCGTGCCGTGCAATTTTAGCGTATCAATAATAGGTCTCAAGTTTAATTCATAAATACTTGATTTTCAAGTGCACTTATGCTTACATAGTACTTGAAATACACACCAAACCCACCTATTGTCCAGCAAGAACCAAACAACTCCTCGCATACTTCGCTCGCACGCAAGGCAGTATTTCTCATAATTAGTTCGGGCCTCATTACAATTTTATACTCAGTTCAATATTAACAGTGTGAAATAGCACCAAAGAACATTAATACAAAAAGGAAGAATAAGCAACCACATTCTTATGTAGTTTGTGATGGTAAAAATATCACCACGGCCGAAGTGTTAGAGAAATTTTAGCTTGTTCACATGGCCATTAATTTAAGAAACGTTTGACTGGTACGAGGAATTGAGTAATAGGATTTGAAGTGCATTATTTATGGAAAGTACGTTTTTGCACCCGCCTCATTTATTATGATATTGACAGATAATTGCACCTTAGTATAGCATGCATTGCCCATGCAAATATGTTGCCCAAGATGTGAGGATACGAGGAGTGATTCCCAACAAGCTCTTTCAATGGTGTCTCAAAGATCAAAAGCGGAATGATCACCCACGAAAGTGAGTTCCAGTATTACAAGATTTAGGCGTAACAGCCTGCACCTTGTAGGTTTAGTTTCTTTTAATTGAAAAGTGACGAGCACAAAGAGCAAACTAGAATAACAAAATCTTTAACGGAGTCTGTTTATTCATTGTTTGTCGACCGCCTAAATGTGGAACATATTTATAATTGCAATTTAACGACCAAAGTAGAGGTTGAATTTTCCTGCCGCTTGTTAGTAGTGGTCTGCAGACCTTATCCTAGCATCATTTAGATGGCCAGAATGCATGATTTAGCTAGAACAACTCGATTAATTATATTTAGATCAAATCTGAATGACACATTATTGCTTTCGACTAATCAGTATACTACTGTGACAATCCTACTTTGTCTTACGTTGTTAATGAGTTCAAAATAACACTTTGGTCCATATGCATCTACTCGTCCCTAAACGTCGCTTTAGTTTTAGTCCTATGATGCCTATAAAGTGAATTCAGGCAGATTTTAAATCAGTCACTGACTCAGATACAAAAAAGCACAAAATTTTGAATAGAAAAATGCTTTGAAAGAAAAAAAGGCAGGAGCTGACTTCATGCTGAACACTTTCTACCACTTTTGAAATAATAATAATAATAATAATAATAATAATAATATTAATAATATAATATTATTATTATATTAATAATAAATGACTGAGCACACGTTTCATCCGCTGACCACCGACCAACCGTAAAGGTCGACACACAAGCTGAAAACTACTGAAGCGTTTGGCTTAAGCTTGAACTGTCTGGAACTTCAGAACGAATGTCGTGAATCATTAAGGTCATTAAGGAAGGCTAAACCGAAAGAAAAAGAAATATACTTAATGGGTTTACGACATCCCGTTGGTCCACGTGAACACAAGCTTCAAATTCTCCAGAAGAAAGGGAGTGGTGACATTGTCAACGTCATGCAGCATCTTTACGATTGGGCGATGCTGTATCAAGAGCGGCGTTGACGTCAGTGCAACATTGTATTGAGACTGACTATTTGTTAAGAGTACAGATTGATTCAGTTTACCTTATGTCTGTTTACTTGGTTAATAACTTCGACGAGTCAGACATGGAAGCAGCGGGCTAGGGATTTGAGACACTTGTGTGCGAAAACACCGCCTTTCCGTACGCTCAACTCACCTTTATTATCCAGGTACGAATCCAGTAATGCCTCTGTCACCTTTCCGGAGACGGTTTATTAAAACTGCCTCAACTATTTTCATTATGTTTGTACGAGTTAATGCAATTTCAATTGCATTTTTGTCAAAACATGAAGTTACGATCTAATTGCTTCGACAAAAATTGACTAACCTTTTAGCAAAAAAGACCCAATCGTAAATTTCTAGTGTGTCTGCAAAATAGAACTGGCTAGCACTTAATCACTCAGTAAATTGGTAGAAATAATTTACCACTTGTAAAGGATCTAACTAGCGATATGTAGCAGAAAGCTATCAATACAGTGGTTTCCAAGTCAGTCTGGTGCGAAACTGAGAGCAGTAACTGATCAAGCCTTTCAAATATAATGGTTGTGCGTAATCATTGATTAAACTAAGAATCAGCAAAGAACAAACTTATCGTTACAAAATATAAAATTATTTGAAAACAAAACCATAGAAGTACTTTGTATCTTAATATGTTTTAACTCTATTTAAAAATTGAAGAACAAAAGCTAAATGTTAGGGAAGAGTAACTGAAGTCATTTGAGTATTTTTTCTAGAAACACTATTTATCATCTCAGAGAATTCTTAGAACTAGTGTTGATGATACACAGTATAATATGCCTTTCGAAACTAATTGAACAGAAAAGGTTTTCGTGTATCACCCATTAGGTCTTCAGTAAACAATTCTGCTTTTAAAACATTTTAATTTGCCATGTTCGATTTATATCATATACTAGATCTAGAATAACAACTTAATTGAAGAAATAGCAGAAAATGTGTTTTCCAGTTGGTGGATCAGTATATTTGGTGGAGCTTGATCAGCACAACTCAAAATAGAAGTTATCATAATTATAAAACATACTGCCACTCTTCTCGTTTCAGATCAGAGAAAATTATTGTTTTAAGTTCTATTCCCTCATATAAAATACAAATGTTTTATTGAAGATACTTGGTGTAAGCTGCGTGGTGGAAACAGTTAGCTTTTCCGTATTGTTGAGTATGAATTTTGCTGTTATTACTAGCACTGAAACATAAAAAGTATACATCCTGCAAAGTGAATTATTTCGAAATTTAGGCCTCTTGAAAATTTTGTACTTTTTACCTCTGCACATCTAAAAACCTGAAACAGAATGCATTAAGCCCATAACAGATTCAGAACTTTTTGATAATAGTTCAAGTTTATATACTTGTCTCCCATGACAGTTCTACCAACTGATTGTCAAAAAACTAAGTTTTCAGTTTTGGGAGCATTCTTTCAAAATTTGCTTCACATAACTATAAGTTAAAAGTTTTCAGTATTTTTCGTTCTGAGTTTTCTATTAAGTTGATTGTTGAAGTAGTAACAGACCAACGCAAGACTGAAATATACATGAAACTATGAACACGTGGTGAAATGCAAATGATCAATAGTGGTGCGACAATAGAAGTTCATATGTATATGCATGGACGATTCAATGTTGAGATGCGTTTTAAAGACGTAATTTTCAACCTATTTCAGTATCATATAATAACATATAATATATAATATATTAAACGAAGGACTTTTTGAATACAAACCAAATGGAAATATTAAATGCCGAAATATAACTACATTGTGCAGGAAGCTTATTGCGGATGTGCGAGTTGTGGTCTTTGCAGATATTTTAAAGGAAGCACATGTCAAGATCATTAGTGTCAAAGAATGCAAAAAATCATTGAATAAATAGAGCTCGATGCACTCAATCTCTCTATACCGTCAACTAAGCTGCTGTAATAACGCCCTATAGTATTAGTTTGAACTAGGGACAGTTTTGGACCTTGGCAACTACCATTAGTACTTTAAGCCGCGAGTGTTGAAGTCAGTTTGTAATCGGCCAGGTTTATAAGAAAAGTGATGAAAGTTGAAAAGCAAACTATAATGTTTAATTTAACTTTTCCAACAGTCTTAACCAAATTATTAATATCTTGACGTTTCAAATGGAGACAGTTGAAGTAGTATGATTTACTGAAGTTAAATGAATAGTACTTGGAATGTCTACCTGGTACGTGAGGTTAGTACGCCATCATGCGTGAATGCACTTATTGTTTATATGAACAAACCAACACATAAACCAAGCTTTCTTCTGCAACTGTTCTGAATGCTTCTCAAAAGTTGTACAGTTTCAGTTTGTATCTATCCTCTAGGTTTAAAGCTGGATGTTCCGAACCATTTGCTTTATACACTGGTTTTCACTAAATTTAGATGAAACGTATTTACCGCACCTTAATTTGTCTTAATAATTGAGTATATGCATGGCGCTTTACAAAGAAACCATGTGCTTAAAACTAAGTTAAATCTTAATGTTTGCTGAACGTTTGAATTCGTTTCATATCAGGTTCAACAAGAACAAAACGTAGTAAGACATTTGCCTCAAGAGCTCAGGTTGGTTGAAGTATGAGTTTGATGACAAAACCAAGCACATCTTGAAATACTGGTGTTGGCGAGACATTAGAAGTCCAAATGCATTGGCGAATCAATCTTTAATTGTGATTAGCTTTCAACCTTTTTCAGTATCGATATTTGTGTTCACTGTGCTCTTGCAGTCATTCATAGAAATGTATAGTTGATTTGATAAATCTTTGTGTACAGTGGACAAATATGTATGACCTGAGATCGATTGAGTGGCTTAGACTGATTTGCAAACTGGTGGTCCTCGAAATGGCACTTTATAATGGCAGCTTTACGTTTATAGGTAATTAAACCGTAGAATGAAACGTTATGTTAAATGAAGGATTCCTTTAAGTATAACCAAGAAAGTCAATTCCGAACATGAAATGTTTAAGTATCGAAAAATAAATGGATTAGTAAGAAGGTCTCTTAAAGGCGTTTTTTCGTTTATATTGAGAGATACTATAAGCAGTACATATCTCAAAATTTGTGTCGACTGAAGATACCAACGAATCGTGGAATATATAAAGCTCACTACACAAAATCTAAAAACTTCGTATTAGGTTAGGTGCTCAATTGAATGCTCTAAAATGACAAAATATAGCCTAAAGTATCAGTTTTAACTAGAAATAGTTCTGGATCTCGGCAGCAGCTGCTTGCCACTCCACTCACCTAATGCTGTATATATCAAAGAAGTTTTGCGACATCAGATCCAAGAAGCAAACTAAAATGTGTGCTTTGATTTAAACATCCGCCATATCCAAAGATTTAATATCTTGACATTTAAATGAAGTAAGTTTAAGTAAGTTATGCTGAAATGAGGAGCTTATTAACCTTTGGTATGTGCAAATAGCACGCCAACATCATGTAGCGTTCAGTTGAAAAGATCACCACTACAAGCTTTTTCCTACAACTGTCTGTCAGACGATGTGAAGCAGCTGTAACTTACTGGTTTTCAATAGCTATTTAATTTCAGCTTTCATTCACTTTTTAGGTTTGAAATTAAGTTACAGATTCGTTTGCTCTGTAATTTAACTAAGACTAAATTTGAATGACTTACAATTACCGTACTTTATCTTTCCGGTTTATCGCACTACTGTACTCATTGCCTTTCCGAGTACATGGCCCTGTACAAAGAAAATATACGCTTAAAACTAAACAGTGAAAGAAATGCTATCTACAGGACTCATAGTCCAACGTTGTCTGGATATTTTACTTCGTTTTATATCAAGTTCAATATGAGCTAACATATAGTGAGACACTGATTTACCTCAAGCGAAGTATAGGTTTAAACATAAGTTGAGAAGCTCTTTCAAGCACATCTTGAATACGGGCAGTGTTGAGACAATAAAAGCCCATATACATAAGCGAGTCAACCTCAGTTGAGCTGCATTTTAAAGACTTGAATCTCAACCTCTTTCAGTGGTCTTGATTATCATTAATTCGTGTTCACTGTGCTTTAACATTCATTTACCGAAACATTTATCCAATTATGAGCTGATTTGATATGCCTTCGTGTACACCGCATGGGGCAAACATGTTTGCTTTTTAAAAAGTTAATATCCATTGAGTTGCTCAAACCGGATTTCAAACTGGTGCTGCTCGGCATGACCAGTTGATAAGCACAACTTTATAAATAACAACAGAACTATTGCTTGAAATGTGATGTTATAATGAAGGATTCTTTAATTCGAGTATAACCAAAAACGTTAGTTCCTAACATGAAATGTTATCTATGGAAATACAACTTGCTTGTTGACGACTATGTCTTGCTTGTTGAAACTATGCCTTTTCAGATATATTTAAATACACATGTCAACAACACCAGGACCAAGTGATGCCATGATTCACATAATTATGTAGTTCAGTGTTCTCATGAGATGGCTACGTTAGGTGCCCAAATGAATACCCTACAGGATTAAGATTTCCTACACATGCACATCAGTTCTAATTATATTAAAATTAGTTTTGCAAGTGTCGAGGTTTTGTAGTCATAACAGAAAGATTCTTGAAAGTTCCAAAAATAAATTAAAGCGTTCACTTTGGCTTTTCTATTAGCCAAAAAGCCGATAAAAAAGTGAACGTTTCTGTCTGTGAAAACTGGTATTTCTTCACGAACTCATTTGTTGGGAGTCGTCTATGCAAAAGCTTGAAATGAAATGTTCTTGTGCTAGTTGAGTATGTGCAGGTGAAGAATAAAGAGTATAGCATGCTCTATTCTTCAATTGGCTTTTAAAAGGTTCTGCTACAATACTTTTAAGAAGGTTGGAGTATACTAATCTGATCTGTTGTGATCTTCATAGTTTTAACAATTTCTTGGCAACAGCTATCATAAGCACAAAGTCCAGAAAATGTTCATTTAACTTGTTAAATTTTGCTTTAAACCTGCCTTTTTCAAATATACTAATAACTTACCTTGGATATCGAACCAGATTCTTAATCTTGAAAATCTATTTGCTGCTAAGTTTTTGTAATTCACAAGTTTATACTTTATGAGGATGAAAGAGTTGTTCCACATTTACTATTTCTTCCTATTATTATTTTGGTCGAGACAACTCTTTTGAGTAGAGTGGATTTCGGCCCACAATCATAAAACTTTGTTTAAAAATGTGTTTGGAGTGCTTAAACATTTGATATTATCTTTTCTTAAGTCCCACGAAATTAGTAAATTTCCTCTATGAGGTATAGCTGATGGTAATCCTAAATCAGTTTCCATATCTCATGATTTTATGAAAGAAAGTAAGGACCCTAATCACGCGATGTGGAAAAAGGTCACCAGTTTTTCTTCGAATCCTTGCCAAAAACACAATGAATGAAAGAAAAGAACATCCACTACTTTACTACGTGCCGCTCCCAAAATCCCTAACAGATTTTGAAAGATGCACCCAAATTCAAGGACAAATTTTTATTTAGTCTCCTGACGAAGGCGCTATAGAAGCCGCAAATTTAAAGATTTTAATCCACTTCTGAAATGTTTAGAAAAACAACAACACGTATTTCATTTAGCCAGTTTTTAAAAACCTGTTTTAGCCCAGTTTATTAATTCAAAGCAGCAGAACTTTGTAGTATTTTTTTTATTAAAATAGAAAACAATAAACATGGAAACAAATGCCTTTCCGGTGTTGTCTTTTTGCTCATTCTACACTCCTAAGACTTTTGGGTTTTGTCTATTTTTAGGTAGTCGTCGCTATCACCCTGGCTGGATACATATCCGAAATAACAAACAGTTTCAAAAGCTGAAGACTGAAAATCAAAGCCGCGAGACATAATCGACACTGGCGTTTGACAACTCAAGTCCCGGAGATAGCATGCAAATTTCTCGTGACAAGTGCACTGAGTTTTTCAAGAAAACTGCTGTGGAGCGTCGTTATTGACAAATCTGACTTGGTGTTTTGCCATTATGAAGCCATTTTGCATATTTTTGAGTTGAGAAGTTACTTCGAGTCATGATCTTTTGACATTGTGAAGCCATATTCGAATTACGAAGTAATTATAGAGTCACAAATCTTTTAAAATTTTTAGTTACTTTGGGCCGATAATTTGAATGGTTATATCATTGAAATATCTCTGGACAGGGACGTTAAGCCGTTGGTCTGATCTCCCGACTATCTATTGGGGAGTTTGAAAGAACAATTATGTAGCAGCTGTGTCCTTCTCCTTTCAGGGAAAAAACTAAATAAAAAAAAATTTAAAAAGTCATGTTTTAGTCGTGGAGCAATATGCTATTAGCATATTGTGCCTAAAATTATGGTTCACCAGTGAAGAATGGAATATTGAGAGTGTCATCTTTTTCTCAACTAAGAACCTCAAGACAACTTTAATTGATACTGTTGAACGTTTTGTTCAGTACTTTATAATGAAATTTACTGGCAAACCATTGCTGTTCCAAAACATGTCTAATGGTTATTTGGGCAACGCCAGGCTAAGACGTTTTAGGCAACTTTTGGTTCAGGAAGAGTGTTGAAGCGGACATTTGAATAATATTAAAACCCAAACCAGATTGTTTTCTGATTCAAAGTTTAATAACAATACTCGGCCGCGTTTTACAGTTTGAAAATCTTTCGTTTTTAAATAGAGAATACCAATGAATTCGAAAACCTGAATGAACTTGGTCTTCTGTCATGCTGATTATAATTTTAGTTTACTCGAACAAAACCTACCGGCAGAGACTTGCTATTACTAAAACATCTTACAACTTGCTTCTTAACTAGTTTTGCTCAGCGCTGTTCGAGTATAATCTTCTAAAGTTTCTCTCTAAGAATTCTTTACAATGATGGTTTTGAGAAAGTAGTAACTATTTAGCAAGGTTCACAGTGCTCTGATTCTAATCCGTGGTTTTAAGATTGCTTAAAATGGCGGTTGAATTCCCCTTGACAAGCCTCGATTTCAGATCAAGAAAAGCAGTGATTCGATTGGTTGGAATGGACTTAACAGGAAAAGGAATTTTAAAAGTCCGGTATAGAGTACAAACATTGCAATAGAACATAGGAAAATCTACTTTCCTAGCAAAATTCTCTACACCATAGATATTTACTCTGGTGTATTTTCTGATATTTGCTCTGCGAAGGATATAACACGATCGAATCTAATCAATAATAAAGCGCGATTTGGTAGTAAAAACCGTTGTTGAATTATAATCGCTGATAATTGCCCTGCAAAGGATATCACGCGATCGAACCTAACGAATAGTAACGCATGATACTAAAAAAACAGTGTTGTTGACCAAATATTAACGTCATGGTCATAACGGAAACATGGCTTCATGAAACGGGCGATGACTTAATAATTGCCGAACTTTTTAGATTAGATTTTAGATTAGATGCTTGTTTATTAAACCCAATTGCAGATAAATCTGAATTGCTGGGTCCAACTGGATATAAATTAATTCATGCATCAAGGATCGAAAGCTCTGGCGGAGGTGTAGGTCATCTGTATATTGACGGTACTACCATCAAACATTCGCATCACAAACATTTCGCTCTTTTGAATGCCTTGATATTTTTTTTGGAACTTAAAAGACTGTCAGAACTGTTTTTGATTTTCCGTTCACCTCCATGTTGAACAAATGGCTTGTCTGTAAGCGTATTTCAAAAAGAATTTTCAAATTTGCTCGAGGAAGTTGCTGTATCCCCATCAAAATTCGTTCTTGTTTTAGACTTTAACTTTAACATTGATGTTCAGAAAGACATTTTTGCAAAACGGTTTATCAACTTGAACGAGTTTTTTATACTTTAAGCAGCTTGTAAATCAACCAACGAATCATTGTGAACATACTCTAGACCCGGTCTTAATAAGATCCGACGTCGATTAATCATTCCTAAGTAATCTTAGTGTTTTTGAGCAATTGATATCTGATCATTCGGCAGTTTTGTCTCAATCTGGCGAAACCATAACATCAAACGAAAACAATTGTTTGCCGCAAAATAAAGGACATTGGTTTTGAAGCAATAGATGCTGACATAAATGTACATGATTCCGAACTCCTGAATGATGCAAGTGATTTCCACAGTTTCAGAGTATGGAGAACTTTTGAATTCGCTCTCAAACAAACATGCACCTGTTAAGCAGCGTACCATCGTCATCCGCCCCAGAGCAATGCACCTTGGTATATCGCCGATATTATTGAGGTCAAACAAGTTCCGAGCAAACCTGAAGGAAAAAGGCATTCATCCAAACGATAGTTTCCTCGAATCAGTGTAAGGTTGTAAACAAGCTTACTACACTAACTAAATCCAGGATAATGCGGCAAACTCTAAATTGCTGTTAAGAACTGTGAGTAAACCACTCCAGAAGAACTCAAATCAACTGTACCCAAAAGCAGTGATGACAAAAGCCTTACGACCTTTTTTGCTGACTTGAAATACAGAGAGTAAAAGTTGATTCGGATCCAAAGGAATACAAACTTATTCTTGCGTAATGCGGAAATGCTCCTGTCATGCAATTGTAGCACGCGGTGCAGCATCACGGCTATTGCCTTGTCAGGCGCTATCTTGTAAGATGAGCAGATGGTTAGGGCAAAAGATTTGTGTTCTTAGCAAGATTTTTATGCCATATCTACTAGTCTCTAACTGTTTATTCTTTTATTCACAAGATGGCTACTCAAGTTAAAAAAAATGCCCTTTTATAGATCAGAAACAGAACTTGAGCTTTCAGGACATTGATCTGAGCTTGCTCTTATATTTGGGCAAAACGCTTTTTGTAAAGTTTGTTTTTATGTTTATGCAAAGTACGTAGCCCTGCTACAGGCAGTTATGTTATTTAAATAGTTACACTTTTGTTCCAGTGTAGACAAATTCTATCAATTATATAAACTCGTTGTCTGGGTGTTTGATTATTTAAAACACTGTCTCAGCACGAAACAAAAGCTTTAACAAAGTTCATCAATGGATGTAGGAGAAGCATCTGTCCGTATGCCATGAAAACATTACTAGTAATTTTGATGAAACGTTTACCACTTCTTCATGCTTACAATTATCACCTGCTCGCGTATTCAAACTCATTAATCTCATTAGTTGAGGTTTTCTCTGGGCAATGTTATTTTAACAGTGAAAAATTTCCTAGTTTTGCGTATTTCAAACATACACACACACCATCCTCGGATACTCAGGGACAGTCAGTCTCGGACACCGAGCAAAGCGAGGCAAAGAGCGGTGAGCCGAGCCCCTGAGTCTCCAAGGATGCACACACGCTCACTTGTTTAAATCTGTCTTTCCGAATTATCTAATCTTAATGGTGTTGGCCGGCTCGATAAGCACAAAAATATCTGGAAACTCAGTCACTGAATCTGCCTTTCCGATCTAGTTTGTAGCGTATACAGCTATTTCAAAAAAGGTTATCGTAGTCAATAGTCGATACTGGAACCGAAAGGAACTATGGGGGTTAAAGGAGCACACGTAATTCATTGCTATTAACATTGACTTGGCACAATGTGGAGTGTAGGTTCATCATCACACAATTATTATCACTGCCATCATTTTCATTCTAATTTACTACTAAATATTAGTGTACCCAAAGTTCCTTTCGGTTCAAGTATCAACTATTGAGTTATGACAAACCTTTTATGAAATAGCTGTATACGGATAAGTTTTCAACTTGTTTAAAACCATGTCATAGCTGAAAGTATGTTGTTTCCATAGTAGCGTTTTTCTATCGTTTTTCAAGCGATAGAAAAACCAGTCTTCAGCTTTCCTAACTGCTTGTTATTTCAATTTTTTATCCAACAAGTCTGATAATGACGACTGACTACCTGAAAACAGACAAAATTCAAAAGTCTTGGGAGAGTTGTGTGAAGTGCAGAATAAACAAAGCTGATGTTTAGAAACTGGGTACAAGAAATACAAAAACTCCCTAAAGAAATCTTTTAAGCCTGTGACATCGACCATCGTCAGTGGACAGCCCTAGCTACAGACCGAGTGGCTTGGCGACACGCTGTTCACCAGTATGTCTCAGCATTCGAGGCCTAACGGAGAGTTTCCCTTCAGGAGAAGCGTAGCAGGAAGAAGAACTGTTCCGCCTTAGCACCACATCCAGAACAATCAGCTGCAGCTGCCGTGGCCGAATTTGCTTGTCACGAATCGGCCTCACCAGTCACGAGCGAGCTTGCAATAGATGTGGAAACTCTTCCTTGATATCTTACCTGGTTGCGTTATGGTAAAATGAAAGTAAAGTTTAACAAATTACATTTACACTTGGTTTTAAGGGTATGTTATCCATACTAACAATAACAACAACAATAATAATAACATTTACTTAATTGTCTATACATAGCTGAAAATGCGTTTACCTAAGCACCGAATGGGGGCACTTTCAACATTACAATTTACTTTACATAAGACCCTAGTTAGTTATTTACATGTTTTGGAATTTAAAAACAGAAATGATATGAAACAATGCTGTACTAAGCTACACTATACTGTACTGTACTGTACTATACTATACCATGCTATATACTATACCATACCATGCTATACCATATTATACCATTCTATACTATGCCATACCATACTATACTTATATGTAATCGTGCAGGATTTTGCTCGAATCGGGACTATATCAGGGCGAGTTTGGTCGAGCCATGGTTTGTATTTTGGCGAGACCGTAGGTCGAGCCAAAACTCTCATGGCGAGACCAAATAAGCCCTGATATTTTCCGAATCG
>JAOBYE010188216.1:0-14770 GCA_025403585.1 Parazoanthus swiftii
TTTTGTGGAAATGCTCTAATAAAGTCTTTATTATTATTATTATTATTATTATTATTATTATTATTATTATTATTATTCATCTTCAAAGATCTACTACATTCCATATTCCAGAGCAAGCTTGAGATACGTAACATTTTGTTTCGTTGGGGACTGTTCGAGATTCGAGTTATTCAGAACTTGCTACCCGGACCTTATTTAATGACGATCGCTTGCTGTGACAAAGATATTTTCACATTTTGTTAGGGAGTTCTGAATGGCATTGGCGCAGTGCTGCCCGGAATGTTGGAGAGAAGCAAAGGTCACATTGTGAATATCTCATCGGATGCTGGGAGAAAGGTGGGAAATGCGTCTTTATTATTTATTGACAAATTTAGAGATTATCGGTCTTCTTGGGTAGTCGGGCCCAGGTGTCGTCTGTATCAGTTCCGGACCCCTGCACCCTACAGTCCTGAAAGTTTCACCCTCTTTGTTAGCAAAAATATAAACTTTGTCTGATGGACAAAAAACGTTTTCATTAGATAAAAGGTATCGTAATAGTAATAATAATATTAATAATAATATTATTAATAATATAAATATTAATATTAAAAAACTTAAGTAAGCTCTTCACAGAGTGTTTTTAGTAGTATAAGTTGTATAACTTCATTTTTTAAATACCAAACACTGGATACTGAATTTCTGGTAATCGGATTGGCTCTCCACTCAAGGTCTAAATCCTATATCCTGTAGTTTGTCCAAAAATGGAAACTGACTATTTTATCACGGAAAAATTTTCCCTAAAAATGGCCGAAAACTCGAGTTGGTAGAATATGAAGTTCGAGATGTTTTTATCCAGTGTTTGTTCGGTGCTCCGCACCTCGTCCGGTGGAATAATTGTTAATATACAGGGTAGC
Organism: Parazoanthus swiftii; assembly: GCA_025403585.1. Taxonomy (NCBI): domain Eukaryota; kingdom Metazoa; phylum Cnidaria; class Anthozoa; order Zoantharia; family Parazoanthidae; genus Parazoanthus; species Parazoanthus swiftii. The sequence continues at coordinate 894 of JAOBYE010188216.1, forward strand.
CCTTTCAGCTCTTGGCTGGTATCCAAGGGGACCTTGTATAAACAATAACAATTTACAAGATTGAAGTATTGTAATTAGACAAAAACTGGAATACACAATCAATGATAGTATAGCATGTGTATATACGGTAAAATTTACAGTTTATATTTGCAAAGACCAAATATATTATAAGCTAAATGCTAATAGACTACTTTCGATATTACAAGATAAACTTGAGTACGAAAAGTCATTTTTAGCCTTATTCCAACCCGATAATCGGTGACTATATCGACCGTTCTATATCTACGTTAAATACGCCATTTTGAAATCGCAAAACTAATGGTTTCTCAAGTTATCATGTAAATCTTTTGAGTAGTAGAGGAAACCTAAACAAAGTAATTGTCTCTTTATACAAGGTGTTCCCTGGATTGACCGTGTACTCCGCAACGAAGTTCTTCGTCGAAGCAGTGTCTCAAGGATTAAGGCTGGAAACCGCTGGCATGGGTATCAAGGTCACTTCAATTCAGCCAGGTATCTGCGTGCCAAAGTTACATAGGCTAACGACAATATATCACAATTTAGTAACAGGCAAGGAAAGGAAAGGAAACTCTTATTATATATACATATATATACCAATTTATTAACAGGCTGGCTGTCAAGGAAACTTTTTCACCAGTGCAAACAAAACGCGTCATAAAACGTGTTAAACAACCAGACCAGGGATCCGACATCCTTTGCAAGCGTCTCTAGTTTTGTGCATTTGAAGCCTCTTGAGATTCTCGTCTAAAGTCGAGTTCGAACGCGAGATAGCGAGAGTTTCTGAGTAGTCTAAAGGACCTTTAACTGTAGTTACTAATGTTATTTGCGATTGATTTGTTGACTCTAATAAACATAAACAAAGCTAGATATCCGATCTGGCCCTTGAAGAAACTTTGCCTGTTTATGACCAGAAATTAAAAGCTTCGTGTGGTAACGAACTTTGTCTTATTATTCTAGGTGACGTTGAAAGTGAGATAAGACTCGGTACAACTGATACAGAGGTAAGTACGTTTTCCCGGATTGGATTGTCATTTGTAAGAGTCTGTATAGTTAAGTATAACGACTGTAAGATTTTGTATAGATTTTGAGTCGAAGCGACATGTCGGAACTACGACTGCGCATGCGTGCAGGGTAGTAAGAGAACTTTTAGAGCAAAAGTATGAAGTGTAACTTTTTTCGTCCAAAAAATTACTGATCTTTCACAGTGGACGAAGAAAAGCAAGATTGGGAAACCCAGTGTGATAAAACCCTTAACTTTTGTAAATCTTTCTTGTTTTCTGCAAATTTGTGAGCTTGGTTGGCGTTTTTCCGACATGTCAGTCGAGGCTTGTTATAGGCAGAAATACAGCAAATGTATGAGAACTTGGAAACTGACCTCAACCTGAAGTCATGGGGCGTATCATGCATACGGTCTATTCACTTTCCTTTCTCCCACTTCCAGGCCAAAGAAAAATTTGACGTGTCCACCAAAATGAAAATCCTGAAGCCGAGTGACATCGCCAACGCGGTTATCTACGCAGTCACACAGCCGCCATACTGTGCTGTGAATGAGATTCTAGTGGAACCAGTAGACGGCCCTTGCTGAGTTTATGAACCCTACACTTGTCTGCGTTCACAGTACCGTGGATACGTCCCCAAGAATAATATTTATGCGTACAGAAAGACGCAGTCGTTAGTATTGTTGTAACAGTATTAATATTCAGTTGTTTTTGATAGCTATTTATTAACCGACAGTAGGTTCGGTATGGGAAATATCAAACTGAGCCCTTGCTGTATTGCCTGAGCGCTAGCGACGTCAATGTGTCAACTCCGAAGTTTGATGTTTACCATAAAGATTGCTCGTTCGAGGTTAATAAATGTCTCATTTTATGAAATGTTTTCTATAAACGACAACAACACCCTGCAAGCGGGAATTTTTTACTTCGCAAATCCGGTTTTGCACGCGTGTAGGTCATTAACATAAACCCGTTAAGTCCATGGGTATTACCGTTCAAGAACCACTCAGAACGCGCAAAGTGTCTTTGCAATATATCAATTTTGTTTTTTTTATTTTTGTTTTGTTTTTGTTTTATTTTGTTTTAATTTATTTGACGAGTTTTCCTTTGCGTACTCTTCGCTTCTGGGGAGGCGAGAAAGCACGATGTTGGTTGGCAGTGCATTACAAGAAAATAAAACCAATTGATAAACGGTAATGGTAGATCCAAAACAAATGTTCCCCTTCCCCCATCCCCTGGGATTACGCCATCATCTTCTGCTCACACATTCCAAGAGGTATGATTCGTAAGACGAACTATCACTCTTCCGTAGTTGATGTAGAACATAGTAATTTATAAGCACAAAACTGTTGTAAAATAAACACGATACGATGCAGTGTTCTCTACACTGTTGCCCAGTTGTTTATGCCATGTTCTAGCTTATAATAAAGATATACTTTAATCATTAGTGTTTAAAACTATAGAAATCGTTGGTGCTTCGAACGTTAAGACAGCGCCGTACCTGCTAAGTTATAGACTGTTGGACAATATTGTGCTATCTAAAACAGTACCTTCAGAAAAGTTGACTGTATGAAAAATTTCGCGTCATTAAGGCGCTTCTTTCTCTTATACTGTAAAAAGCAAGAGAAACGTCGTAGTAAATGGAAATTGATTTATTTGTTCAACATTCCATGCTGCTGAACTGTTAATTATAAAAAAGAGAAATATTTTATTGTAGTACTGATTATTATTGGCTGAAGATGTGTGTGTTTTATTCAATCATTAAATAATTTATTCAAAACCAATAGAGAATTTTGTTACAAATCCAATTATTGTATTTTTAAGAGTGTACTGGTACATAGTTGATAGAGCTAACTGGTTATGAAGCTCAATAAACTTTAAAAGAATTGTTCGAAGCTGATTTGTTTTATGCTGAACAAACCGTAACCGTGTAGGTTATTGTGTTTACGTTTCGATAGTTCATAGGTATTTAATACCTTTTATGCGGTTTTCTGCACGGTTAAGGCCAACGAATAAAAGAGACAACAACAAAAATAAACAAAGGAATTGGCTAAGTGTCACAACCAGTTTGCTCTAGTAGCTATGATTTGTATAACACTTTGTATTCGTTCAGTTTTTGCAAGCATGCTAAATTTCGATTTTAATGTAATATTGAGGTTTTCGTAGATCATTTGTAGTTTAATTTTGATGTCTTTGTTATTCTTTGGTATATTGTTTTACGTTTTCTCATTGATCAAAACCAATAATAAAATCATTAATGCAGAAAAATAGTATTTTGTTAACTTATTTTGAGTTCTAAAAGGTGTATACAAAAAAAATTCTCATAATTTTTAACATACACTCAAGAAACTTCTGTTTTCCTTTTTCAGTACGTTTTGCTTGGTAGATTATTTCAGATAAAAGATAAACCATTCTATTTTGAAAAGTTCTTTCAACAGCTGTATTTGAGGACACAAGTCTTTCCCCTCAAACAGCTTCTAACACACACGCAAATTTATTTTGTGCATAAATGCATGTATGCATACATACCCACCTACCTACATACTTACATACATATATACATATACTTATATACACTTACATACATACATACATACATACATATACCTACCTACCTACCTACATGCATGCATACACATAAACTATTATTATTGCCTCGCTCAGTTGCTCAAAACAGTTACATGCAGAGCGACATGCAAGTTTAAAGATGAAAACTGTTACCAAAGTGAAAGTCTGTAAACTTGAACGTACATAAATACGGACACAAGTTTACTCACACCTGTAGTCCCATTATGAACACATTTTTGACGTTAAATGAACTACCTCGTCATGCATGATTTATGCAAATTAAGATAAAATAAGAAAAAAATAATTTTTTGACAAAACTTTTTTAGTTTCTTTTCAAATCTTCTTGATTATTTTCCTATTTTAACCTATAAATACATCCTTCCTGTTGATTTAAAGAAAATTTGCTGCAGTTTTGTTTAAACATTTAAAAAATAAATAAATAGAAGGCAAGACTGATGCCAGACATGCTGTGAATTTACTGCCATAGCAACAGTTCTTAATTAAAACTTTGATTGAAGTAATTAGCCAGCCTAGTGCTTGTTACATGCAAAAGAGCCAGCTTTTATCTGCAACAAGCTGTAACAGTGAAAAATCATTTCTTTCTTCTAGTGCATATTTACTTGATTTGTGACAACCCACAATTCCTTTCGGTCTTGGCCTAGCTGGGTACACAAATGCACCGGACAATCTCTCCCGGAACGTCGGTTGTATACATTAGCACTATATTTTTCCCCGGTCTGTTCATAGTCGGTCGGAGAATCTAGTTGCGTTCCTTCTAGCCAAGGCGAGGCCTTTGACACAACCTTAATCCCAGGCTCTCTCCTCTCCGGAAAAAGCCTTAACTTGGTTGCAAACGAGTCAAATAAACGAGAAAGGGTGCTAGCGATAACTGATAAGGGATTCCACTTAACAATGCAAGAAACTTTGACCTAAAACCATAACTGACTTCAAACAAGATTGAAAATAATTTTAGTTTGAACTTGGAACTCGGTATCAACTGCTGTTTGGGATGAACCCGCGTTCTGTTGGGAGTTTCAAAAGAATTCTGCCAATAACTGACGTGACTTTTTACGGTTAAACCAAGAGATCGTGTGATGACCCTTGAGACTATGAGTCTCAGGGCGAAAATTCGAAGATCTGTCACAATCCAGGTACAATTTCGTGGTTTCTGTCTTTTTCGAGTTTTGATGCTAAACGTCGCATTTCTTAAGAGGATAAGGGTAACTAAAAACACCCGCTCTTCCATTGGAAACAGGATTTTGAACAATTTGTGGACTCATACTTGGGGAAGTCCCAAGAAAGAGCGGAGATCTCGGGTAATCGATTGTCTTGATTGCCTCTCGTACGTCTCGAATTTCTGATTTTACTTTGAAGAATATCTGATCCAAGGACTTTTCTAATGATTCCAGACGCTGCTGTATCGATTCGACTGCAATTGTTCCCTTATCAATATGGTCTACCGAGACACTCAAGTCTGTTTCCCTGGGTGAAAACTTTACATTTTCCAGGGACAGTCTAGTTCGATCGTCGACGTGGCTACCATAACTATGTCGTTCGTAGTTTAAGTTTCCCTTTGGTGGACTAAGCGACTGCAGAACCATATTGCTGTTAAACGGACTGTGATTGGTTGAGCGCGGGGCTTGAGCGGAGAGAAATTCACTTTGCTCTGCTCGGCTGTCCATTTCTCTTGCAATATAAGGTGATTCCGGCTCCTATAAATGCAAATGAAGAATATCGCATGTCATGGAAGGTCTAAGTAACTGACACAGTTCCCAGGTCCGTAGGAGGGGGTTTCGAACAAAAATTTTCCGTATCCCCCTAGCGTCTCGCGCCTTCGGCGCTCGCAATTTTGCTCGTCTTAAAAACCCCTTCGATGAAAACCAGCTACGGGCGTGATTCCATTTATTACATATCTTTTTCCCGCAAACAGACACTAAGAAAATGGATTTACTTCATAGTTTTAAGTGCAAGTTTTTTAGAAATTTAAAGGTCATAAAACTCCTTTTTGTAACCAGGGTCGAGTTGTACGAAAGCCGATTGGCGCTAACCCAGGGTTAGATATTTAACCTATGTTTGTATTTACTACTTTACTGGTTTGATTTGAGCTGTTACTTTGGGTTTAGTAGCTGGGTTTCCAAGGAAAGTCTGAACAGTATTCATAAGAATTGGAAACATATTCCTTGGTAAAGGAATTGCTCTTTGAAACTTGGCCTCACCCAGGTTTAAAGTTAACCACCTTTAAGATAACCAGGCCCAAAGCTGCAAGTGTGAATAAGAATACAAAGTTAAGGTGTTTGGGAAAGGATATCAAGGCTTTGGGGGCATCTTCTTTCCTATTAACGTGAAATACCATCGAGGGGATGGGGGAAGGGGCGGTAAATGTGCCAGATAGGGATCCCGAGTGGCGTTGTGTCTTAAAAAAAGTGTAAATATTGGGAATGGGATGGCTATACATTATGAATTTAGTTATTTATTTCTTATTTTTCTTCTTTTTAACTTGACGTTCTACTATCTTTTAGTTACTTTCTCTCGGGTCTGGACTTCAACAGGAACATTGGTCACTCTTTTTTTAATGAAACCACTTTTAAATAGCATCAAAAGTCTAAAACTGTGTTTAACATTACTTCCTGTAGTGAATGTTTTCTTACATATACTAAACCGTTACTGGTTATTTCAGGTACCTTGTACTCAATACACCATTTTTCTAACGCAAATTTTTACTAGATCAATTCCTTCGTGGGGGCTAAAAGTGATGTTTATGTCGAATTAGTGAGCCCAAATTTGACCGAGTAACGATTTTTAGCCCCCACAAGGGAATGGATCTAGCAAATATTTGCATTAGAAGAATGGTGTATTCTGTAGAAACCCCATGATTTCTTCCCATTAATATGTAAGCCCTGGGTTCAAATAGAAAAGATTGTTAATGTTGTTAAAAACAGACTTTAATCAGTAAAACTGAACTATTAGGTTAAGATCTCACGGAGCAAAACGGGCATTGAGTGTAAAAACGAGCATTTTTAACGAGCAAGACTGGTGGGTTGAGTAAGCCAGTTCAAAAGGAGAGCTTAACCGCCTAAGGGTCCTTAAGGAGCTTTTGAAAAATCGATTTGCTAACGCTTCACCACGTTCAATAAACGTTTTGGGGGGATAGGAGAGTCTAGCACGTAGAGGCAGTGAACATTAAGAAAAATATATCTGAATACCCAAGCAAATTGTGTGAAAGTGTTATTTTTAGTACAGGAACTTCACGTAGTACAGCAGCAGTCATTAACACTGACACAACCTTAAAAAATGATAGGCATTTTGCTGCTGTTTCGCGATTGCAAGTTCAACGTATGTAAAATTGAAAAAAGGAAGTGGACATGAAAGGATGGTGGAGAGGGGGTCAGCCCTTTACATCAATTGAACGACAAGCGTTAACAAATCGATTTTCCGACGGTCCATTAAAGCCTTTTGCTGACCTCGTAAATGGACGGTGGGGGGTTTGCAATAGTCAACGTTGACGAAGCCTTCCTCAACGAGCACTTGCTTGATTTCCGCCCTAAGTGCGGCGGCCGTTGTAAAACATTTGCGATGGTTTCCACTGACCTTGAAACATCTGTCAGTAACATCGATGTATCTTCAGCAACAAAAAACTTTCTCCAGTAATCGTCTAAGGAAGAGAACAAACGTATGGAGCATTCATTATGTATTCGCAGCCTTCCAAAATTCTAGATAAAAAAATCACATGTAAAACTAAACCCAAAGAATAAATATACTTTGTTGTTTTACGAGCCTCGATTGGACAAGAGAAAGGGGTCTTTTTGAACGCAAAAAGGTTTTACCAACCTAAAATCTTAAGCATTAAAACTATTAAGGTAAAATGTAAAGTACATGTAGTCCAGTTAAGGATACGTCTTTTAACGGTAACTGGGTGACGTCATCACCTATATATTATGCAAAGAAAGCTCGAACCAAAACTGTTACTTCTTAACAAAATTCTTTCTAAATTCTTTTCTTCCGTCCTGTTCTTTCATTTTATGTTATTGGAACATGAAAATACATGTAAATTCGTAACCATTTGAAAAACCTTTGGGGTTGACTTAAGGGTTGTCCAAATTAATGTCAGCAGAACTTGGGAGCCGTGATGACGATATAAGTGACAACGCTCTACCGCCACGTGACGATTTACCGGACATCTACATACCACGTGACCACCGATGGCGGATGAGTCTCCAGCTCCTGATGACTTTGAACAATTTGTGTTGAAGCAGTTTATACTTTTGGTTTTGGACCAAGTCCCCGCGATCAAGAGCGATCCTGTTTTGGCCTACAAATCTGGAGAATCTCCAATAACTCTGGATACACTGAGCAGCTATCGTCTTTACCGCAGAGTTATGCTCTAAAAGTTAATAGTAACGATAACAAATGATTAGACATGCTGTGGTTGTAACCAGGCATGGTAAACTTGAACTTAACAGTTCAATTGAGGAAGGTCACTGAAGTAATCGAAACATTTTACACATCATAAACTATTTTAACCAGAGTCAACGTTTTTCATCAATTCTTACGATAACAAATGAGCTTGAAGGCTAAAGTTTGATGAGAACATTAAAACCAGAACGTTTTTGAGGTTTAGTTATTTATCAGGGAAAAAGGAAATCATTCACCTCAAGCGTATTTAATAGCTATTCAAGCTATTCGCGTTGGGAACAGCTTGACGATGTAACAATTTACTCGTTTGTTGAGGAAGAGGTTCTTTTGCTGGGTGAAAACCCCTTTGCGAAATTCAGGCATGAAGATAATTCCATTCCAACAAACTTAACTTAGTAACCACAACAACTTGAATTAAGAGTATTTTTGAGATCAAAAAGCCCGGTAAACGCGATTTAGAATGAAATGGGGAGGGATGGGAAAGGGGAAGAGAAGAGAAGAGAAGAAAGAGGTGGATGTCTCTTATGAAAATGTGAACCTGTTTCAATTATTATCGGAGTTATATTGTGTTTTGCACCCTTAGAAACTGAAAATGAAATGATTCGTTAAAGAAACCTGCATTCTCGATGTAAGCCAGTATTCTCTTCTCGTGTTGGGACAGCTGCAGCTGTTCATGCACGACGCTGATGAACAACGCCATCAAGAAAATCCCCAACACCGACGCGAATCCCACAAACGCACGCGCCATAATCGAAACAGGAACTACATCACCAAATCCAAGAGTTGTCATGGTAACGACTAACATCCAGACGGTGTCCTTAAAAAGTAATGAATTACGTTAATAACGCGTTTGGAGTTTCTTTCAGAACCTTTAAAGCTTCAGCGACATGAGCACATTTCTGTCACACGGATTGTTTAAACATTTTTTGTCGACACATGCTGCGCAGACGGTAAAACACAATCTCTTTGATAAATTAACTTGGCTATGAGCCAATAATACATTTCGGTCAGTAGAGGAGCAAATCAGTAATAAGGAAAGGGTTCTAAGCTGCATCTTGAATGCATTTACTTTGACGAGTCTCCCGCACAAGCAAATTTCAAATGCGACTTGTTTAGACACACGACTTTGTGCAGATAAACTTTGACACAATCAGTATTTTGTACACGTACGAGCAAAAAATGTAACGTGTCACGAAATGTGTCGACATCGACAATACTTTATGGAATCTTAGGATAAAAAAAGTTTGAATTATGGATGGCGATTTACCCTATCCGGTCCTGACTTTTTGTTGGTGCCTGGGCCCGAGGGAGGGCGAGGGGAGGGGGGGAGCGGAGAGTACCTGCAGCCGATAACTCTAAAACTATTAGGCACATTGGGTTGAAAATTACTAGCAAAAATTCGCAAGCAAATTTGATGTTTTAACCCTCGAACGTCCAGGGGGGGCAAATGGAACCCCCAAGGTTTTTCCAGCTTAAAACCTGTGGATTTGAAGCAATCGAAATGAAACTTTCAGTACCCGTAATCCAATCATGAACACATCTTTTGACGTTAATTAGATGACGTCATCATTTATAACTTATGCAAAAGTAAATGTGCATATTGCAGTTTGATTCTGAAAACGGGATTTTCGTGACAAAATTTGCTCTATTTTCTGTTTTTCCATTATATTCCTAGTTATTTTGCTATTTGAGGCTGTAATGACATGTTTTCTACTAAATTCGAGCAGAATTGCTGCATTTTTCACGAAAACAAAATTTTCGAAAAATCCAAGATGGCGGCCAAGATGTGAAACAACCGTTGCAATATAGCAACAGTTCTTAATTAAAACTTGATTGTTGTTACGGGTTAACTTGTTTGTGAAAATAGTTTGGACGTCCGAGGGTTAATTGACGTGTGACGTCATCTTTACGGGGGCCACGGTATAAAGATGTCATAAGTGTAAAAATTTTGTGTTTTTTCAAAATCTGACTGAACACTGAATGTTCAAAATCGATAAGCAAATTCCACTTTTAACATAAATGACAGTAGTTTGAAGAATTTCAGATTGTTAAGGCATGATTTTCTTTTCAAAGGACTTTCAATTTTAAACCGTGCATTAGCCCATAAGCTGTAACTTTAATATTCCATTCGAATTCCTTGCTTTAAAGCCATTAAAGTCACACAATCTTTTTCTGCTTTGATGGCACTGTTTTTTTATGCAGGTTTTCCGGGAAGTGCTTCAAAGTTTGACACTTATATCAGTAAAAAAGAACATGATACAGAAGAGTGAATATATTATAGGAACCGGATCAAACAATTCGCTTGCATGCATTTTATGAGCTAAGGGACCAGTCTCTGTTTACAGGAACTACCCATCCCTCCCTCCCCCCGTACTTCCTGTAAATAGTGACTGGTCCCATGAACACAAAGTATACGTGAGTACAAAATTTTACGAGATGAGAGACAGGTATTACTGTAATTTCCACATTTATACCAAAGATGCTGAGGTTGTTACTAACATTTGAAAACTACTGCCGTAATTTAAACACAATATGAACAATGCACTGTTATTTGTGAAAGACATGCCTGGCCGGGGTTTGAAGTGCGGAACTCGACAAGTACTGTAGAAACCCGCGTATAGGATCGCAAATTTAAGAACCTGTTAGGCAAGAATTGTCCATTTAGACCCCCTTTACATAAGAACCTATTTTAGCCTAGGTTCATATTTTGAGAAATTTGGTCAAACGCTTATTTCTTAAATTAAATATAATAAGCTCTACGTATTCCAGTTAATTAAATATACGTGTATGGTGGAGTGATGTACTCCATTCAAAGGTATTGTGCAGTACCTTGTCTACAACCATACTTAATCGGTTGAGGAATAACTGAGGGAACTAAATCAACGTGTTGAATGTATTCTTAGAAAGAAGTTGTCGTTTTTGTCAGTTGTTATTCTTACAAAGCGTGATATGCAAGTGCATAATGGATCTGAATATGCTTAGACTAGAAATATTTAAAGAAGGTTCTTATGTATACAATACAAATAAAAAGGCCAAGTCGACCAGTAGCAAAAACGGCTTTTGTGTAGAAAATAAGAACCTGTTTAGGAACCTAAATAGCCCAACTTCCCGGTTAAGTATCATTTATATGAAAACCTATTTAGGCTAACTTGGAAACTTGGTTCTTATACGTGGGTTTTTACTGTAGTTGTTCAACCCCATATTCCCTATAAACAATGAACGGTCCCTATAATGAAGTTGAAAAATGTTCGGTCTAAATAATTATCGAAGTTCAAACATGTGCATTTAATGTGTATTTTAGTGAATATTGCACCGCAATTACGAAACAACAGGAACAAATGCAGTCAGTTAGTATGTAAAAAGAAAGTTGATGCATCTATTATAGATATTAGCCGGAAAAATGGGGGAGAGGAGAAGTGGCGGGGATTTGACATTTTACATGACATGTTTGTGAAAATCGATTCTTCTAGATAAAAAATTTAGTAAGGTAAAGTATAAAAAGATAAAATGTAAAAAGTACCATTTTTATTTTATTTCAATAATGCTTGTATCTCAGTTAATCGACTCCCATGGGCAGCTCAGACACGACCCCCCACCTTTATACTGATAGGTGCATAACGTGGGCGTAGAAATCGCGTATCCCCGCAGACTACGAATTACTTAAAAGACAACAAAGCGGTCCAGGTTCCTTTCCACCTGCTGGTTGACGCAAACAAAGCTGCCAACTACTTAATTTCTGTTTTACATTTATCAATTATAATGCACTAATTCAACGATGTAGAGTCACTTAACGAAGACGAGTAGTGAATTATCGTCGCCAAAGCCCATCAATGCATTAGCCCATTTTTTTCTCGGCATTGTCGGAGTCAAACTTGTCAGGCGGCGTCGCTCACCTCACATAAATGTAAAGGTTACAGCTCTTTTGTGCGTTTCTTCACGACAAATTTTCTGAGATCACCACACACTAGCCGATAGTTTCAAAACAGTTTGCCTGAAAAACTCTGAGTTTGGGAATTACCTCACATTAACGGATTTTCTGTCCTCGTCAAAAAAACGTCAGCCGATCTCCCCACAAAAACGGAATCGGCTAGTGTGTGGTAGGCACTCCAGCCAAATATTTTTTTTAAAAAAATAAGCATTTCGTCTGCACGTTTTCTTGTCTAAGAAGTGAGGGGAATTTTCTGTACAGGTAATAAAAAGAAGGTTCACAACTTCAAACACGATGAAATTTGTAAAAAAGTGTATTAAGGCTAAAACTAGTAGCTTATTTTGAAAAACCGATCGTATCGACATTGTCATCTTCAGGGTTAAAAAATTGCCGATTCGGGCGACGCGATATATTTTCAGCGAACATTTAAAGTTCGCTAAAAAGATACTGCGTCCCCCCGAGTCCCGGAATATTTTATGTCAATTTATTAAAGTGCTTTTTTCAGTTCTGTAGATATGCTGCACAAGACCCCGAGAGCTATGAATGACGCGACAAAAAATAAAGTCAAATGTGGAGACATGGCGATCTGCCCGGAATAAACGTGGAAACAGCATTATTCGCTCGTTTTACACCTGTTTGGTGAAAGGAACAAAGCGGTACTTTTGAGTGTCTATTATCGGTTTCACTTTTATCAATTAATGTTTGTATCTCGTTAAAAGTGTACTAGAATTGAGTCATTATTTAACCGCAAACAGCACGCACGTATCTTGCTATCAACTTCAGAATTTTGCTTGCTTTAAAAAGGTTTTGTCATTAAGGCTGCTTGTTGGGTTAACTCTGAAATTCAAGATCAAGAATAAATAGTGAAGAAGAGGCGATTTTCGTTGATTAACTACTTCAATAGCAAGCCATTATCTCGTACTGTCATCTTTTACAACATGCTTCGGTCTTTTTGGTAATCTTTGAATAATTGGAGCCTGCAGGGCATGCGTTGTTCACCCGTAAATGCATACGTATTTCCTCTGCCCAAAAACAAGTAACAAGTTGCTGCATTACTGAAAGTTCTGTTATTTGCAATATCTAACCCTATTAAAAATGTATGCTGGGGCAGGAATCATCAACAAACCGAATGAAACAAAATATGTCACGCTGCGTAAAGAATTATCTTTCATTTTGGTTTCTAAATTTGTTAAAGGGTTAATTTTCTTTTCTTTGCCATAACAAATCTTAAATGAGAGCGCTGTTAACTTTGAAAATTTTGCGGCACTAAGTGTTTCACACAGTCCACAGAATGAAACCTCTTAACGAGCTGCGGGCAGACGAATTGACACCGCTTTGTTTTATCTCGGCTTCACGAGTTCTGTCGCTGTGGTATCGTTTTCTTATTGGAAAGTATTTCCCGCAAAACAACAATTTATCGTTTTTTGTTATTGCAAAGGACACCGCTGACAGCTCATTCGATAGTTCAAAGCCTCTTCTTACAACGCGAATCTGTCCTACATCAAATGTTGCTGCTTTAATTCTTAGTCAAAACAGTTGCACAAAAAGAAACGCCATTATAACAATAACAATTTAACCGCAAAACCGCTCTCAGTTCTGGCCAAGGCAAATGCGATGAAAAATGTAATTTCTTTCGTGTCGTAATTCTTATCAACTGGAGGCATACTGCACATTGCCGTTGATTTAACCTCTCTGAGTGACTTTTGTTGTTTGTTTACTTCGATAGCTCTTAGATAGGCTTCTTGACTAGAATACCGTTATATTTTTTTTGCATTTAGAGCATGCAGTTTACTGCGTTCATCATGAGCTAATTAGCACTCATGTTAATCTCGAGAGATCACAGAATTAGTACATTCAACATGTTTCGTGCTGTACTGATATCTTATCAGCCGTAAATCACGGAAAGAAACTGCGCGAATCCATGCCTCAACAGAATAAATTGGGGAAAAACTGAT
>JAOBYE010188327.1:0-17700 GCA_025403585.1 Parazoanthus swiftii
ACCATCACCATCACCATCACCATCACCATCACCATCACCATCACCATCACCATCACCATCACCATCACCATCACCATGGCCATCACCATCAACATAGCCTTCAGCATCACCATCACCATCACCTTCACAGTCCCTGTTCACTGGGATTGACCAGATCAGATAGTTTAAAAAGTGTCTAATTTAGCAATATTTTCGAACTTTATCGTAGGATCTAAAATATATGAGTTCTTCGTTTTAAAGATAATAATCTCATGAATAAACGGTGAATGATAATGAGGAGTGATAACCAATCTATTATCGTGAAACAAATTTCGGATTTTGGTTCAGTTCACTCGGTGTGATAAACAAAAACTGTTCTTTCACTCTCAAACGACTAACATTCCTCTTTGAAACCAACCTGCAGATAAAACAGTTGAACATTGGTGCTTACAACAACTTAATTTCTTGAACAACTGTATCAATGTCAACTGACGAAAGTGGATGTTTTTTCCAACACTCTTTAAACTCTATCTGTCAACAATAAAATTCATTTAGTTCAGACTTAATGTATCGTTGAAACTGTTCAAACTTTAGAACATCTCATTTTGAGAAAGAACAGAATAAGTAAAGTAACATATCTAGGAAAATGTATTTAATAACTACACCAATGCCATTAATTAGGAGTTAGTGTGTCTAATTGCGGTAAGGTGATTGTGTAAACATTAATGGACTTGACAGTACGAAAAACGTAAGTGCACCTTATGAGTTTAGTACAGTGAAAATACCAAAAAAACTAAAACAAAAGAAAATGGTACATACCCTTTGACTTTCCACAAATTAGTGTCAGAAAAAGAAAAATTAACTGGACGGCCTTGTGGTCGAAAAAAATTACGTCGAATCGCATCAGTGAATAAGTCATTTTATAAGTGGAAATTCTAATGCTTTAAGACTGAAAACTTTTCACCCAACTGAGATGAACAATTTGTTACTTGGTCGCTTTTCCATTAATTTTTTTCACGTTTAAGAGTCGGATTGTGCTACAACTGACAGCTGCCAAATTATTTTAAAACTGAGCTTAAGATCGCTGTTGACAACTGAATATTTAGATGATTCTTCATACATCAGGGAATCTTTAGATTTTTCGTCCTTGACTAAACCCATTGTTTGTGCTTAGCAGAAGTGCCAAAACATTGATGATGGATAACGTTGAACCTTTTGTTTTGATGTTTAGGCTAATAACTATGCCGAACATCCTAGAAGGAGTAGACCGTCTGTTCACGATGCAAATCTGTGACGAAGGTGACTTTGATTTCGTTGGGTTGAGGCGATATTCGAAAAACATTGAAGGAGCGAAATATACTTTAAAACAGAAATTGCAAACAAATTGTTTTGCTCATTTCACAACCCGTACTCTAGCTGAATTTGGAATTAAGGAGGAGAATTGGGAATAAGGAAGGAGTGGGAGGTGCAGATGAAGTCAAATGTTTACAATACCACTCCGTGCTTTTGTTAAGATTGTGCTAGATTCTGTTTCATTTCTAACAGACTGCTTTGATTTTGCAACTGGGAGTTATGCTCGAAATTACAACTGGTGACATCTGGCCAAGCCTGATATCGAATACCCCCAATGGAAACAAAGAGACTTGATTACCAGAAATGTTTCGTTTTGACAGTATCACAGAGACCCATATTAAAAACCAGAGATATCAATAGACCGTTTGGGAGGCGATAATCAACAAAATTGAGGTTTAAACCAAACTTAAAAACTGTTTCCTTACATCACATGACTGCATTCCAAAGAACTTTTGAGCATGTTCAACAATGAGATAAAACTGAGCAGAAGTTTGTTAAACGGTGTAAAATGTATTTCTATATTAAAAGTCCGTTATGGAAAACTTATGTTGAGCTGGTGAATACAAGGAGTCGATTAATATAAGTAAAGAAGGTTCCTTCAAAGGGAAAAAAGGAATGGTTTTCTCACATGAAGATTGCTGGCCACATATAAGTTGATGGATAACCACCGAGTTTAACTAAGAGGGGTGCATTTTCAAAACAAATAAACAGTTGGATCAAATCTATTAATACGCTGATACTATTGTTTCTCTCTACTATACAAAAGGTCTTGTATTCATTGCTTTATCAAAATAGAAATAGATGTGGAATGGAAGTCTCACAACAACTCAAGTGGAATGGAAAAACTAACAATACTATTGAAAATAGCACATTGAAATTACCAGTTTTCGTGTCTGGAGTTCGACACATTGCATGTAGAACTTTCAATATCTTTCTGTAGATGTTTCTATGGTTGCGCAGCATGCATGTATCTCCTCAGAAGGTAAAAGGTTGAGCTTTAATTTACTACACACCTCACCTCTACTGGTTTCAAGCAAAGTTAATTTAAGATGCTCTTTTTAGCAGTGCCGATTGTGTTTAAAGACCATGAACTACATATTTGAAAATATTATTGTTCGTGTCACAGCCTGTTTGTTTGTATGAGACCTCTGAGTGAAGTGACTGATTCGCAATTCGTCGCATATCACGCTAGACTGTGGTAATGGTCAAATCAACACGTTTGTACTTGTAAGGTAATATTTTGAGAAACCTACTGTCAGTTAATTTTTTTTATTAAATATTGCAAGATAAACTGTTTTTAACGTTTGAAACAAATATTTTTAGTCAACAACGAGGAGTGACATAAAAGGACATAGAAGATCAATGTTGTAAGCGCAGGAAAAAGTTTTAGAAACAATTACCGGGCTTTTATATCACTGTATTAATAAATTTAGAGCTAATGCTGAGAGTACCCGGCTTAAGCGAAGGCTTACAGTGTTCCCTTAGGGCAACTAAACTTAAGAATATATTAGTTTGTCAGAAAGAGAAAGACTAAATTGTTAGCATTTCAGCTGGTATACTGTTAAAGAGTTGTTTCAGTTTAATCATTTTAAGTTGAAACGGCTGTCTTGTAAAGCTTGAAGATGTTGTAATCTTTTTCAACAAAATGGTATTTTAACATTCTAAAAATAACATTTTTTTGCATGATTGCGCATTCGCCGCCAAACGAAGAGATTTTCGCTCGATCATTTATTTCTCATATAAAGCTCCTCGAGATTTTGTTCGTTTTGGACCATTTTTTCAACGGTGTTCATAAGTTTTTTTTAATAGAGTTTGGTTCTCTGAGGTTTAAGTGTAGTTTTTTGACAACATTTAATGATAAAACTATACTGACCCGATGAAAGACAACAATCGACTATGAGTAAATTAATTTGGCAGGGTATCTGACAAAGCCCAAAGGTCGATATTTTTCACCCTTTTGGTTGTCCTAGGATATATTCTGTGTATCCCAGGGATAACTATTTCAGATATTTTCTTTTCTTATTTCCCGTTTGAACCACAGCATTTTATTCCCGTGAGTTAAATACTTGCTGAAAAATCCATGCATAGAGCATCTGTTAATAAAATTTTATGATTGTATGTTTGTTGTTAAAACTCTTTTTAAAAAAATTAGTAGTCTAAAGCAATGAAAAATGGTTTTAAATGTCGAGCAAACATATGCTACCATTTCTGTAAAGATTATCCGTAAGCTCAACTTAATTTTTTAAAGAGGTAATTTAAAGTTTCGTTAAAGCAATTTCGGAATACACGCAGTGTTGTCTGTGGTTACCGTAGCAACATTAATTGGTTACGGGGAAACTTTGGCGCCTTGAGATATTTAGATCTTTTTAGTTCTCACAGCTCAATATCCGATATCCCGCTACGCGCAACGACAGAGGCCTAGAAGGCGAAATTTGGCCTTTGCACGGTTTTTGTTCCTTTTATTTTATTGTTATTATTATCATTATTTGCCAGCCGCCAGCTATGCAAGAACTCAGGGGTTAAGTTAACAATTTTTGGTCCTGTGCCAACGACATACCTCAGACGTTAAACCAGGTGGAAGTTTGAATAAAGTAGAAATTACAGTAAAAATTCAGACCTTGTGCTTTGCCGGTTTACTCGCCCTGCGATTTTTTTCGTGATGGCATTAAAACTGCTAAGTCAGTGTTCGTGATGGCAAGTGGTACTCAACCATAAAGACATTTCCTTTTGTTTGTTAACAAAAGATATCTCTGCAGAGTGTACGCTTTGAACTGAACTATCGATCTTACCGAAAAGCTAACGAGTCCAAGCGCGTTTTTAAGTCTTTAATTTTGTTTCTTGCTATGCCAGTACGCTGTCATAAAGCTAATATTAAAAGTGAAATAATGTACAAAAACAACGGTACAGAGAGTATAACAAAATAAATCCGAAAACGGACTGGTAGAAATGAGAATGGAATTCGGAAAAGGACTTGAGACAGAATAGACTTTGTGACTCATGTAAATAGAAATTCCCACGCGTTTATTTTGTTTAGAATTAGAACCCCCACAGAATCAATTTCCTACAATTTTAATAACACCGGCAACTGAGTATTATTTTGAGAACGTTGCTGTTTTATAAAAGTTTGATTTGGTAGTAAGTATTTCGGCTGGGCAAACTAGTCAACTTATCTTTTTGTTATGTCCAATTTTATTTGCCTTGTTGAATTGCGACTTTTTATCAATGACTTTTTTTTTGTTTATTTTAGAGGTTTATTTTTATAACAACTTTCTAAGATTTATATAATGTGCATCCTTTTGTCTTCGCGTTCAATATGGCACCGGAACAATCGAGTCGCTTTTTCTGACATTTCACCCCCTGTTTCTCATGCAAGCTATTCTTATGCTGGCCAGCCTTTGTTCGCTCCAGACTTATCTTCGGTGCAAACAAATATAATCCAACTTGCAAATTAAGCTGCAAGCTGAGCTAAATTGATTAGAAAAATATTTAAAGCGGCATTCTTGTGATTTTTGCCCTTGCTCCGGCAATTATTGTGCGATCAACCTTGTAGAGGTGCAAAGTGAAAAGATCTAACCATTCCACAACATATGAAAATACTAGCAGGCTTGTGACGTCAAACTGCTTTATTTACACTCCCAAATACATCAAGCGATGCATGTTGTGATTAAAGGGATGACCCTTTGGTGACGGTGACTACAAGTATCAATCTGTGATTAAGGTGCACTCTTGCGGTGTTGACTTTTTTTTCAAACAAATGCAGGTGATCTCAGTTGCTTTTATGCTCATCTCCGGTGTTGGTTTTTCCGTTTAACTATGGACATATCAGGTGATTAACCTCTCGGCATTGTACCGTGGGTACTGTAACTTTGTCGGTGGTCCTATATCTTTGTCATCTTAGTTCTTAGTTCTTACTTCTTGTTTAGTCAATTTTACCTGAAAAATGAATTTATCAATTTTTTTTTTTTTTAATCCCACAAAATTGTTTATATTTTTCTCTAAAATCTTGATACTACAAATATTTGTTTGTAAGGATGATTGGCTTGAAAATATTAAACCATAAAGAAGACCAAAGAACATATTAATACCTAATTCAGAGTTTTCTTTTCCCCACAACATAGTTATTAAACAAATCGACTAGTGTGGGCTTGTCGTTAGTAGAGGGTAATGCTTTCCAAGCATCCTTGTCTTACAAACTTTGATGGCAATGTTGACCGTGATTGCAGGACGTGGTCTATTCTATGAGTCAATTGAATCAATGAGTC
This sequence comes from Parazoanthus swiftii, assembly GCA_025403585.1. Classification (NCBI taxonomy): domain Eukaryota; kingdom Metazoa; phylum Cnidaria; class Anthozoa; order Zoantharia; family Parazoanthidae; genus Parazoanthus; species Parazoanthus swiftii. Next base: position 5,595 of record JAOBYE010188327.1, read on the forward strand.
ATGAGTCATGAGATTTTGAGTCACGAGTCCAAAAAATAAATAAATAAATATGTGAATACCAGATATAAAAAATGAGTGGAAACCCGAAAAAAGATAAAAAATCATAACTAAAACATAACAATTCATATGTCTTGGCTGATAGCGGGCAGGCAGTTAAAGGTCTAGTACGTGTCGACATACATGAATACATGTACATCGCGTAGAAACCAGGCCACATCGACCGGCCACGTTGTTTTCTTTTGGCGTTGCACGAGCAGAGTCAGAGATCTCCGATATCTCTTATGCAATGTGCGTATCACCACGAAGAGTATCCGAAATATCATTCCGCGATCACGCTTTCAAGTTCTGCCCGCGTCTCGCCAGAGTACGGTAGTTATAAAAGCTAGTATGCGCGGGAGCGTTCTGCCTTTTCGATACCAATGCCAACGGTGAAACAGAAAGATTCTCGTCGTTTTCAAGTATTACAATAAGTTGTTATGATAAAAGATCCCAATATGTTTGTTTTTGCCAAGCTACTGTAATACATTATACTTTACGAGTCTCCACTACACTGGCTGTACAGTGCCTCGTTAAGGTACATTGATTTCATACAAGGCATTTGTACCCTGCAAAGACAAACCGTATATAGAAAGTCTTGTAACACCCCTTGCGAAATTGTATGAGACCGGGGCTCATAAGCACTGGATAGGACATTTTTTTACTTCAAACATTTGACCCATGACTCATTGACCCACGACTCATGACTCATAGAATTCTCGACTCACAGAAAAGTTATACTCTGATTGCGGTATTGAAGACAAAAATGAATATAATAACAGTATTGAGAGCGACTGTAATGATGACAACGAAGACACTGATGACAGTGATGACATTGGTGACAGTGGTGACATTGTCGATAGCGATGACAGTGATGAGGGTAAAGACAATGTTAACAGTGAGAATAGTGATGCGATTGTCAACAATTAATGATGACAGCAATAACAATGACGAGAGTGTCGTGAATGTTCACAGGGAGGAAAGCGATGACATTGTTTTCAGTGATGGCAGTAACGAGAGTGACTACGTAATGATAGTAACGATAGAAACGGCAGTGATGACGGTGATAACATTGTCAAGTGTGATGACAGCTATGACAGTAACGACATTGACGACAATGTTAACAGTTCGACAAAGTCAACAATGACGGCGATTATGATAGTGATAAGAGTGTTCTATGCAAGTGATGACAGTGATCAAATGTTGACAGTGTCGACAGTAAGACAGTTACCTAAAATGGCATAGATTCATGGTTTGAAGATATTCGGCGAGAATTAGTTCTTGGACACTGCATGACTACAGTTAGTCTTCTTTTCTTATCAAAAACTTCACAAAATGTATTTCCTCTTTTAGTACAAGAGACAGAAGACTGGTGTTGTCAACATAAAAGAGATACATCTCGGAGAGGCTGAGTGAAAAGAAGTTACCAAATAAGTGTTCCTTTACTCTTAGCATTTTAGAAGGGAGTGTAACGGGCTATAGCTACATGACATGTGAAGTGGATTAAGCATTCAAAAAGGTTTAAAAGCATTACTAAGTATCTAAAGAAACCCCCTTACTAGAATGCTACATCGTCGACATCATCATTATTATCGTACGTCTTGTCCAGGCCTTTTCTTTTGTCGTTATACTGCTCGTACGCTTCGTTGGTGAAGGATTTGGGCACCACTGTTTCTTTGCGTTCAAGCTGGTACTGATTCTCCGTTTCAGCTGGTTGAGGCTAAAATAAAACCAGCAAAACAATTAGATCAATTAATAATTTCTAAAGTTGTTACAATATGTGTTGAAAACGTTTTTCCCCTTAAACAAGCAAAGCATAGCCTTATAATAAATTTTACTACTAATTATTTTTGTTTCTTATATACGGTCATATTTCTCACTCTTTGTCTTAATAATGTGTAGTTTTGTAATTTGTGGATTTTGATAATGTGAAAACATTTTAAATAGCCCTATATATATCTAACCATAATATGTTAAGTCAAAAAAGAGGTTTATTATTGAGTAAAGAACCGATCACTAGGAGCAAATTCTGTTGTTTAAGGATCCTTTCTCATCCAAAATGCTTGGCAAATTGCTTTGTTTTCAAAAAATGTTTTGTAGTGCTATCTGAATGTTTCAAATTTATAATCTCTTTTGCTACTCTGGCAAATGTGTGAGTATGAAATCTGATGTGAAGTGTGTCAGTTAGAAAACAAGCGCTCTAGCGTTGGTTTGATATTATTTAAGAACATTTTTGATTGTTAATGGGTAAACATTTTTCTCGAAATCAGATTTGTTTAGCTTTGACGACTCACCGTTTCGTCGTTGTTCGACCAATACTCTTTGTATTTCAGACTGTCTCCGCTGGCAAAAAAGTTACGCACAAACGTCACGAATACTTTTCTTCATAAGACAAATGACTAAATTCACAAAATAATGAACACGTTACCAGCCGATACTACAAGACCTACAAAGCCATGAGACTCTTATTTCAAACCAGATAATGAAAGAAACAAAACCTGAACAAACGAATTCAATAACATTCTTTGCATGCATGTTTACCAGATTCTGGCTTGTCCACAAAAGTCATTGCACAGGTCTGCCTAGCATAAATGGAAGGAACCCAATTTCAAAAAAGAAAAAAAAAACTGGCCCGAGTTCAGGTTCCTCTTGGTACGTAACATCATAACGAGAACACTTACAAATATGATACAAATGCGTTTACCTATTAAACATACGAGTACGAGTAGGATTACACTTAGCCAACCTTATACCATTAGCGACTACGATTGCGATTAAGGATACGAGCACGATCATGAACACGATTAAGCGTACGGTTGCGGTTACGATTTTCATACTATTACAGTTATGATTAAGCAGATGACTGCGATTAAGCATACGAGTATGATCAAGTTTATGATTACGATTGCAATTGCGACAAAACATACGATTATCATTAGGCTTACGTTTATGATTAACATATTACATTATCAGTCCTGATAGATACTAAAACGAAAATGTTTCATTACTTACCCGCGCGGTCTCCAGCTGCGACGGCACAAACACCAAAGTATAAATATCACAATGATCAGAAACACGCAAAAGATCGCCAGAAAGATGACTGTGAAGATAAATATCGTTTCTGCAAAACAATTACAAACAAAACCGACGGATTGATTAGCAACGCTCTGTTCAGTTTAGTTCAGTTTATGTGTTTTACCACATACGTTTATGTTTACAATACCATAATACATACTAGTTATTTTAAGTTTGAAAGGACAAGTAAACAACATTTTGCGATGGAAAACTACAAAAAAAAAAAAGAATCCATGATAAAATTGGTAACATTTAGTCGCTCTTTAGCGAAAAGGTAAAATTCTGTCACAAGCTGCACAGCTGATTAATTTATTTTTAAGGCGTCATTAGCTGTGACGTCACCTGTTTACTGTCAAAAGACCAGTGTTATATAACAAGTAAAGAACGGTTGTACCGGAGTCTTTGGTATTTGGTCAAGAAGCAAAAATTTAAAGTTCAAAAACGAAAAGGGGGGGGGGGGGGAGGGGGGTTAAATTAGACCTTATCCGCTAGAGCTTCTAGGGTTAAATCAAGTTTTAAAATACATATTTTATGTGGCGAGGAACTAACAGGGCCCAGTAACGTTCGGGCTCTTCTCGTGACAATGTTTTTTTTTTTTTTGAGTGACAAGTACAGTGGTGCAGTGGAATAATGTGAAATATGAATAAATTAATTTGTTAATACTCAAAATTCGTACAAGGGTGAAAGAATCGAACTGAAGCCTATTGTAAGTGCTGTAGAGTAGTAATCTCAAAGCTTTAAATTGAAAGTTGGGACGCTTGGGCAAAAGAGTGTTAATTAACTATTTAGGACCTCATTTCTCGATGGAAAACTGTTTAACGGGAGATAAAAAGTTTTATCACTTCTACTAATGTATCTATGAACTTGGTCAATCGATGGAAAACAAGTACGAAGATATTCGAGGAGTAAACCGTTTTAACTGTAAAAACGTTTGAAGGCTGGTTTGTCATGACTTGCTCGTGCAATGTTCTATTCCCCCGGGGGAGCAATAATCTGCATAATAAACAACGAGCGACGCGCTGCTAGGCTTTAGGTATATATACATATGATATCATATGGTTACGATCATTCTATCAAATGTCGAGTTTAGTTTTCTTTTGTAAATTGCGTCTATTGTTAAAAAGGTGAAATAAACTGTCTTCATAGCGCGACTGGGTAAACGTTTTTTTTTAAATAACCCTGTTGGTGACAATGGCAAATGCCCTATTTCATAATGACGTCACGTGCCGTTCGATAACAGAAACGAGCCACACTAATTATCAATCGAGGGTAGTCCGAATAGAGAGTTGTTGGTTTTGAAATTTGTATTTGAGTCATGTAAGGACGATAAATAGTCGGCGTCCCGTTTTTTCGAACTGTAGGTCAGAAGTTGGGGAAATATTTTTTGAAGTCCACAGTCCAATGGATGAATAACCGAACATACAATCAAAACTAAGCTCTTTTAAAACAGATGCAAGCTCATTCATACACCACGGTGTGCCTGACTGTAGGTCAGATATGCGTGGGTTCAAAATATTTTGGGGATTTTTTTTTTTTTTTTTGAACGTCCAATTTGAAAAAAGTCATACCTTTTTGCATTTTCATAAATCAAAAAATGATTGGCGAGAAGTAATTGGTGCAGCCCCTTAAGTTTTCCGGTACCCGGCTTAGGGCTGAAAAATGCCAACACCGCTGGACACTCCAACCTTGTAATTTTCCAAAAGGTTACTGATATAGATAAAAGCTGACAATTTGGTATTTATGTAGCATTACCCAAGTTTATCACTTTCTTTGAAGACAATCAATGTTTAGTTTAGAACTATTTAATATCACTATTCAGTGCATATAACATTGATGCGGCGATAGCCATTCTGCAATGTTACCTTGTGTGGATCTTAGTTGCCATGTTGGGTCTTTCGAAGACATTAATTAGCTTATTTTCAGCTAAATTGCAACACATTCTTAACTTAAATAGGTTAAAATTAGAAAATCAGTAAAAAATGAAATTTGAAATGAAGAAAGTAAAACGAACTTTATCAGTTAAGACTTTTCTGCTTTTGCTTTAAACTTAAATTTACACTTTTTGCATAAGCTATAACTGGTTTAACATAAAAAGTGATGACGTCGACCGTATTTTGTCAAAAGACGTGTCCCTTACCGGACAACATGTATGGAACTTCTTCTTTGATAATGAAGGACTTCGGCGAGTTATTATTTATTTTTTTGATTGGTTTAATAAATCCAAACCAAAAACACAGCACAAAGATGTTGGACATCCAATGTGGGTGATTCCACATGTTCCAGATAACCGATTGGTTCAGTATTTTCGAAAACCATTGTTGTCAGAGGTTCATTTTAACATAAAGCAGACTTACCATCATTGACGTCTTTGAAGATGTCGGCTGTGTATGGAACAAAACAACAAGTTAGCTTACTTAAGTTGAGCCGTGATTGTCAGTTCAGTATACGTATACGGGCCCTCGCACTCGGCTAACTGATGTGAGGCGTATATGCAAACACTAGAATAATTTCAAAATTAAGCTAAAACGGATTTGTTAATGTATGATTTTATCGAATATTTCATTAAATCTGACTATTCATAACATTCAGGGATTTTTTTTTGTATTTTCGCATCGCTATTACTATCACTACTTTTATTATTATCACTATTATTCAGTCACTATCACTATCACTATCACTATCATTATCAACACCATCTGCTTATCATTATCATTATCATTATCACTGTCACTATCACTACCTCTATTATTATCACTATCACTACCTCTATTATTATCACTATCACTATCTCTGTCCCTATATATATCACTTTCACTTTCACTATCATTATCAACATCATTATCATTATCTTTATCATTATCATCATCGTTACTGTTTTCACTACTGTTATCATTATCAACACCCTTGCCACTACCACTTAAACTTTCGCTATCTTTACTGCTATCACTGTCACTGTCACTATCATTATCACTATCACTAACACTAACACCGTCGCTATCACTGACACTCTCACCGTCACTGTCACTATCACTTGCACTATAGCTCTATCACTGTACGTCAATATTCAAACTAATACTATCATACACTTCATTTGGCACAGCTACCATTGTTTGCAAGATGTCAGAACATTTCGTCTTTTACCTATCAGAAGATCTAGCCTCCACTGCCGTTGTTGACTTTAGGTGAATGACGGTGATATATAGTGAGCAAACACGGCCAATGGCAGCGCAGTGGGCACTGGGACCGACTATTAGACCGACTGTGAGAGCGAGGTGTGGGGATGGGTAAACTTGTGTATCATTCACTATCATTAACTATCATCTGCTATCATTTGGCTGTGGAAGAGGCTTACTTGTTAATTTTGTGTTTAATAATGATGATGATAATAGTAGTAATAAAATTAATAATGATGATGATAATTAAAAAAATGAATATAATTCAGTTCATTTTTGGTAGGAAGCATTAATCGTTAAATTAAAAAAAGAGGTCAGTAATTTGAAGTTGAACATGTAAGGAAGCAAAAGATTGAGAAACATACTAAGACAAAAATAAGGTTACCCGTATTTGAAAGTAAAAAACCTATCAGTGCGCAGAAGTCTGTTGTTGTCAGTGCACTGACGAGTTGTGCCCGAACGGAGACCGTTGCGAGGATAATAAACTCATGAATAAACTTGCAGAGATAACGAGAAGTAATAACCACATTATTCATGTTGTCTGGGAACAAATTACGAAGATCGCGTTCAATTCAGTCAATCGATTAGTTCTACAAAAGCCTTTTCAAAGTTTGCGGAGGCAAACAGTTATTTTTTTGTCCAATTTGACCAAACTAAAATCTTTTACATAGAAGCTATATAAAAATATTGCTATGTAAAACTTGTGGCCTTGACTTTTAACGTCAGCATTTTGTTCTTTACATTATTCAAATTCCATCGACAAAAATACTTGTTTAGTCGCGATTCATTATAACGCGCAGTAGAATGTTTTGTATTACTTAAACTTTAAAAAATCTTATTATGGGAAAGGCCAGAATAGGTTAAAGAACAGTTAACAACAAAATTGATAAATTGATATTCAACTAATGTGCTTAGTAAGTAGGTCCATTATTGCTGACACAGTAGGTTTGTGCTGTAAAATAAGTTGTTCTATACAACGTTAAGCCTCGAGTAAGCCCCGCAAAAAGGACGGAAATGAAAGAAATTGGAACATACCTTCCGACTTTCCAGCAATTGTGAACAAATACAGAATAGATACCAAAAATATGTTATTGCCGAGTACACTCATGTTGATCGAACTGCACCGGTGAACACGTCAACTTTTTTATCGGCTTTAAGCCCAAACGTTTTAAGCCAAAACGAATAAAACTGTTTGTGTTTCTCACAATATTTGGAAGTTTCAAATACTGAAATCTTTCTCACTTAGCTTTGCTTTTATGTTCAAGGTTTTGAATTCAGTGTTGTTGCTGAATACGGCAGATATTCGAAGAACTTAACTGAGTATTTAACGTATATTTTTCACACATGGAAGAACCTCATGAATGATCGACCTTGATTAAATATTTTGTTTGTGTTTGGCGCAGACAACAAAACAGTGACAACCATTTTTAAACTTGATGCGTTTGTTTTGTTTATGTCGGTATCATGCCAACAGCTTAAAACATCATGACATTGTAATTAATTATCGATCTGTCTTCAGTTTTGCAAGGTGTTTTGCCTTCAGGGGAAAGACGTAGGAGTATAGTAAATGTTTTGCAATACAAAACTTTGGAAACGACAAACGGTGGTGAATGATAGCTGATTGTTACCATTGATAAATAAAAAACACCATTTATCCAAGTTATCGGAAACTAAAATCTTACTAGCTTCACTTACCCTTTTCTTTAATGCAAGTTGTTGTGTTAAGCTGCCACACGTGTTGTAACTGACATGGCGAATATGTGCGCCTTACCAACCAAATCAGTTAAACTGCCAGTTAGTATTAAGGTTAGTATTAGGGAGTCAAGATGACCGAGTGCACGTGCAGTGGTTAGCGCTCGTGCCTCCCACCTCTGTGGACCCGGGATCGAACCCCGGGCTGTGTATGTGGGCTGAGATTTGTCGATCTCCTTCTGACTCCGAGGGTTTTTCTCCGGGTTCTCCGCTTTCCCCTCTCCACAGAATCGACTTTCACGCCAAGATCTATGCCGTCGAGCGATTAAACATAAGCCACTGGCTTGGGAAAATGGGCGACCACTCCCACTGAGCGCAACGACGTTGAATGAATGAATGAATGAATGAACGAACGAACGAACGAATGGATGGATGGATGGATGGATGGATGGATGGATGGATGAATGAATGACTGAGTGAATGAATGGATGAATGAATGAATGAATGAATGAATGAATAAATAAACAAAAATAAATAAATAAATAAATAAGGTTTAATTAATATTGTAAGCTTACAAACTGTTAAAGATAGTACTTATTTGCTCTTTATCTTGTAATCATTCCGAAATTTGTTAAAAAGATGGATCAAAAAAATTGTTTTGTTATTCTTGTTTAGTTGTTGTTGTTGTTGTTGTTTAGTTGTTGTTGTTGTTGTTGCTGCTGCTGCTGTTGTTGTTTTTGTTGTTGATTTTAAAATGGATCAAAAATAACTACTTTGCTAATTGTTGTTGCTGTTGTTATTTTTATTGTCGTTGATACTAAAATGATGCTTTCTTTTGTCTAGCTGTCAAGTAATTGACAAATGACAGTAGCCGAGGAATCTGGTACTTGCTTTTACTGATTCTCTGCTTTATTGTAAAGTTGCATTTTCAATATTTTTCCTCATCATTTTAATATCGTGGCGAATCGTACAAACAAAATATTGGCGACCAAAAAACAGTTACAAAAGTGTCAGTACAACTCAGTCGGTAGAGCATTGGTGATCTGTGCCTGAGGTCGTGGGCCGTTCGAATCATCCTAATTCGTGCCGGCCCATTCACTCCCACTTACCATAGCTATATCATTGTATCTGTCAGTACGACAGTTGTGCTGGTCGAGGAGAACATTTTAAATTTAGTTATCTTTGTCAGTCACAAACAAAAATAACTATTGTTTTTTTTTTTTATATAATTTCAGTTCAGTTTGCACAAAATGTTTCAAAACAGAGAATTAAGATCACATCAAAATACGTGCGCACAATAATAGCCTTTTTTTCTTATCTTTTTTTTTTTGAAAGGTTAACTCGAATTCGAAGTTTGCCCCAGAGCCAGTGAAACAAAGATTATAGAAAACACAGTATTGATCCACATCCCAGAAGCTTTCATTCAACGTTCAATAAACTGTCGAATTAATAAGCTGATCTTTTTTGAAATGCTTTCACATTTTAAAAGTGAATTTAGCAAGTCACATTATTTTTCAACAAATGCTGATGTTGAAATATAACAAATTTAGTATTATTTTGTATTTTTCCCCCTTTTTTATTTTCGTAGTCTGTCTTTAAGGTCAAGTCTAACGTTCCGTTTTCTATTAGTATTTCTGCGTAACAAAATTTTTAGGCGGAAGGCACCTGTCAGTTTCCGCTGTTTTGTCACAGCACGAACAAAACACTAGTTATTATTCTATGATTGACAATCCTCATTGGCTAAAAGCCATCAAATATGTCACAACAAATGCATTTTTAAAACATTTAACAGGAGAACGAATCGCATTGATTTGTTTTTGCTTTGTCAAGTGATTTCTCTTGTAGCTACTGTGTGCACGAAACTTCGGAGCAGAAGCGACGGCCAGTTAACTATTTCGTAGGATAAATGTCTGACATTTGTCGAAAGCGTTCGTTTATCGATTGTCCTGGTACTGAGCAAGAGATTGGGAGAAGTCAGCCAAATTTTCCGTTTTTCGCTCGGCCTTTGTAATCGATTGCTTTGAAAAGAAAGTTGTTTTAAAGATCCATTCGGCTGAAAACAGGCAACATTTTCTTTTAGCTTGAAGATAGCTTACCAATCTCGCACAGCGAGTGGTCTATTAAGTTTGTTCATAATGGATCTTTAGTTTTGTGATTTGTTTGTCCATCACATTTCGGCTTAGAAACGATTGCTTGAAGCTTGAGTCCGTCGGAGATTGGATATTTTAACAAGCTGATTGTGTCTTTGAAACGAAGACGAAAAAATCCAGTTTTCGAATTGCCTTTCAAGGGACAAAAAAGGCAAATCAAGGATATGCAGCGGACGGACACAAAACTCTCCTATTAACCAAGGTATGTAAACGCTTGTAATATACTTAAATATAAATATATACATGTAAATGAATAAAGAAACAAACTATATATTTCATTGCAAGCATTTTGCTCACGTATAAAACAGTCCTTCCGAACATTTACCAGCGCTCCACAAAATATTTTTGACCGAATTTGCTAGGCGAAAACACTAGTTGTCTATTGATAGTAAAAGTCAAAGCGAATACTCGCATTCATGTTACCGCATATCTATATTTTTCTTTGCTATGAATATTCAGAGCGGGAAAATGAAGTCTTTAAAATTCTTTTCTTACAGTTAGTCGTACAGTGAATAATTTTAGTTGAAATAAATCAGTGCACCAATTGGAATATCAAAAGCGAATTATTACCTTTTTTCAATACTAACTTTCTTTTAGCTGTTAAGAAGGAAGAGCACAATATTTTTTATTGTAGCCACCAAAGTCGTTTATAAATGAATTATCTCGCTTGGCAAGCATTATCTGTATGACTGTGCATTGTTTTACCTCTAGCCAGTTGCCTTTTAACCCGACAGTTATGTATACTTTAAATCCATTTGCAGTGAATATTTCTTAAAGATGGCCATTATTCATTAAATTATACATACTATTATCAAAAATTTTATCCATTAGTATGATTGGTCACATAAACAACAACAAATTCCAAACTTAGTTGTTTGAAAGCACATACAAACCAGAGCTAGGAAGGCTCGACAAACGAAACGAACTAGGCACAAAGCGGCGTTCCCTTATACACAGGCAGCCCAAGCTTTGGTACCAGATATATTCTTCCAAATTATAAGACTTTGTATTGGGATATAATGGAGAGTCGAAATTTTAAGACTTTTGTATGAGAATTTAGCCGAATTTCAAAAATCGAGTATATTGCAAATAAAGTGTACCTACCTCGAGTTCCCAACACTCAAATACAATGGGAACTCGAGGTACTTAAAATATAGAGTTTTTCAATTTTGACTTGTTCGAACGACGCCTTCTCAAGGAGTTAGCACTCTATTAAGCAGTCACCACTTAGCCTGATAAAACCGTCACCACTTGTGCTTTTTTGAAAAAAAGGCCAAGATCATTTATTGCACCTTTACTTTGCTCAACAAACGCAGTTGAAATGCTATACTATAGCGTGATGTTAAAGGCCTTTTTCGGTAAGTTCAGGTAACTTAGTGACTTGTTTAAAACACGCGACTTGCACCTATCAAATGTCCAGAATATCAAATATACGGATACATTCACAAGATTTATAACAGCTGTTGTCATAAAAATTGGTCTATTAACCTTTCTATTGTTCATTAAATGGTCTCTCAGCTGTCGTATGACACTGAGCTTAAGCTTGTTATCGGATACTATCAGATTGCAAGCTTGTTATCGGACTCCTGAATAAACCAATCACAATCTGATCATGACTTTTTGACAATGGTAACCCACTTCTCTCAGAAGCATGCGGAAAGGAAGCTTATTTCCCTGCCAGTAATTTCATTGCTTTGAACAGCAGTGAGTTCTACTGAAAGCAGACCGACATGGCAGTGCCAGAGTCTTTGCAAACAAACCAAAGTACTGGTAGTAGTTTCAGTTTTCTTTTTTCTAAGAAATTGTAATACTTATGATAAATTGGTAATAGGAACTCGTGTCGTCCAATTCTGTCTATAATCATATTCGTGATAAACAAATCGGACTTCCGCTTCGTGGTCAACCAGTTTTGTTACCATTCGTATGATTACAGACCAAACTGGACTCCACCCAGTCCTAAGAGGTAAGTTTGGGGTGGGG